>KZ308387.1:314516-567361 GCA_000376725.2 Ladona fulva | reverse complement strand
TATCAACGTAACTTGTCATTCGGTTGATTCAATCGAGTTTGCACATCGACCCTAAACACGGCTCGTGGGTCCATCACTCAAAGGGAATCTGTGGCTTCATCACGCTGCACCCGTGTTTGCAGAGGGATGACGCTTCCCAGAATATCTCTCTCTCTCTCTTGCCCATCTCACTCTCTCTCTCCATCTCCATTTCCAATGCCATAATTCTCTCTCTCGTCCCCTCCCTTTTACCAATTACTCGCTCCCCTTTTCTACGTCTCTCCTTTCCCACTCTTACGGATGCCAACATTCCGGTGCTGCATTGAGCGATTTCGCTCGAAGACGACGCATTAAAAGGTTGCCCTTTTTCGGTTCATGATGGTTTTTACTGTGAATTAGTAGCTGCAACAGATATCTAAAAAATCGGTCACTAAGGAGAGATAGATGCATGGTGACTTTGACGGAAGATGTCCACGTTTTATGAAATAAGAAATTTGTGTTAAGTTAGCTCCAAACCATACCATTAGAAAGAGGTATTAAGTTATTTTTTCAAGGATGGGCTCGATATTCTCTGATTAACGAATAGTAGGTAATCTTGCATTCACTTTATGATGAATGAGTTAGACAATCGTTTCTCTCGGCATTTATATATTTTAGCCGAGGAATATGTTACTGTGATATCGCTTTCATAGCTTGGCGTGCCAACAAATTCTCTTCTGTGTCATTGTGGTGGAGCAGAGGGGAAGACAAATATAAAAGTTGTTAAATGGCATAAATGGTGGAGTAAGTTACTAGGAAACGAATGAAATGGCATTGAGTTGGGAATATTAAGGTACACGAGTCTCCCGAATGATAGAACACTTACGTATGTATAATTGGGGCACGAGTGGCAGTGATTCACTACCCCCCGGTGTAAGAAAACCCGGCATAGTTAAGCATACGACAAACCTGTAAATTATAATAATAAAATTTCCAGGTTTTAATGCTACGGTTTATTAGGGTCCTCATGGCAATAGCGTCGTCTGCAAAATTCTTTCCTCTCGTCTTTAATTTACGATACGTATAATTAATTAAAATTCTTAATTAATCGTATAAAGTAAGGGGCTGTCGTTAAATAGTTTCATGGCATTTTTGTGGTTTCTGTAACCCCCATTGTCACAGTGTCCCATAGAACTGCATTATCTATGCCATCAAGTCAACAAATCCCCTTTTGAAATGTGACATCATTTAAGGAGGCCGCTATAGTAAATCATGTCTGAAATGTTTATGGTTAATACCTTTCTTTGTTCTATTCTCGGATGCATATCATATTAAGAAATGAGGAAGTCGAGCTTCGTATTTTCACAAGATTATGCCATCAGAGTATTTGTGTACTTTATAGTTTAATTTTTTGCCTTTAGAAGGCTCTTTCCTGTATTTAATGACTACTTTATTAAATGTATGATGTTTTAATAATGCCCATGCTGTTAGAAGACTAGGGATGTGAGGCGTTATTCCAATGTCATCCTGCCTTTACCCTCTGAGTCCACATACCGTACATGTTCTTATCGACAACGCAGTGACCGAACTTCATTTCGGCACTCGAAAGTTGGCAGCCCCTCACACTTCCCATTTTGGCATACGTTCCCAGGGTGCGATGAAGCAGCGTAAATGTCCCTCTTCGTTCCCCAGTCCACGGCTTGCGACTTCGTCATGTTCTGTGGGCGGACGATGGGTTTCCCGTCCATCGGGAGATGTTGTAGTCCTCCGAATGCGAACGACCCGAGTGGGAGTCGCGGTCCTCGTGTACGCTCGATTGGTGCCTCCCCGACACTGCAAATTTCTTCCCCCCCTACCGTTACCTTTCACCCTACCATATCGCTCCTAACCACCCATCTTTACTCGGTCGTGAAAAGGCACCACTCTCTCCCCAGCTTCTTTCCACGTTGCTTAATCTCCTTTTCCCTCCCTTCGCATCGACAGTTTGATTGGATTTGGCATCCGCTCTTCCTTACGGAGATGTGCTTCCTCCTTCGGAATGTTTAATGGAAGTTACCGTAAAAGAACGAACGTCTCTTAAGAAGTTTATCTTCGACGGAATAAACCACACAATAATGGAGACGAATCGACTTTGCGATCTGTGAAAGGGATATAATACCCTCCGTAAGCACGTTCTAAAAAAATAGTTTTATACTTCGTGAACAGGTGCGAAAAAATTGTCTCGTGCGTATTGTTCGCGAAAACGAGCCATTATAATCGCTATTATTCTCTATGCATTTACATTAATTCAAATTCAGCGGAACCTATAACGTGGGGGAAGACGAAATTCGCAGGTCTTATTCGGGGAAAAACGTGGAGAAATAAATTGGCGTGTCCCCCGGAGGCTGATTGTTTTCGGAGCTGCGCGTTATCTTCTTTTTTCGCCGAGATAAATGGGAGTTGCGTCAAGGAAATGGGCGAAAGCGCGATACAAGCGTCATTTTTAGAGACTTTTCTTGTTTCGTTATCGAGTTCAACGGCCGTCGCTTTATCGTCGCCGCGCACACATGCCACGTATCGCCGCTCAATTTCGGTTTTAGCGCCGAAAAGGAATATTATCTCCGCTTTTGCGTCTGGTTTGGAGACCTCGCGCCATTTGACAGCGCCTCTCATGCGGAACAACGCGGAATCCGCCGTTTGGCCATCTTAAATGGGACGTCGAATTCAATTCCACTCGGCGCCCGGAACATTTGGACGCTCGCGGCGGAGTTATGGAGTAAGCGGAGCCGAACCGATTCCTGCCGGAGTTTTACCGCGGAGAAGCATAAACAGAAGAACGTACGGTTGGGAACCAAATTTCCGGCTGCAAAAAACTTGACATTTGCCTAATCGGGATTTCATCCGCCCAAAAAAACTTGGGACTTGATACGGTGGAATAAAAAGCGGGCGAGCGTTTTGCTGCGGGTACATTTTTAATGGGTTAAGTTTGTGAGGGAAAGGGACTTAGCCGAATCCTGGAATACATATTTAATATTTCGCGGAAAACTTTACTTTCCCACCCGCTTTTTGTTTTTTATGAGCGGCGCAAATTTTATGGCGTTGCTTATTTCAACTGTTTGCTCGTAGCGGATCAGAGAAGCGGCGATGAAAAGCATGTTTGCTCGCGTATTTATTTGCCTTTTCCTTCTCCCGAGCAGTTGATTATTACGTACGCTGAATACTGGATTAGTGGAAACCGTAAAATTATTACTTTGTTCGTCTGTATTTTGGAGTTTTTTGGTTTAACAGTGTTTGTCCTCAGCTCGGACGCGGTAGTAATTCGGGGTTTTGGTGTCAATGGTTTGAGAGTTATACCGCAACTGGGTTTTTTAATGAGTTACTAACTTCTGACGCTTTGAAATGTTTTGCATTCTATTTTTTATAACTTTTTGTGTATTGTGAAGGTTGAATTGAAAATTATGAAATTATGTTAATAATAGAGAATAATGCGTGAGCGAATCTTAAAATGTCATCTTCACCGATGATCTTTTAAACAATTTCTTCGTGAGAATTTCGTACAATTTGAAGTTTCATTGATAAAAAAATGAAGGGACGAAAACTTTTCCCGTAATCCGTCGTAAAGAACGAAGCGCTATACTCAGAACTTTAGTTTAATAAAAGAAATAAAACTACGATTCTCGATGAATGATTAAGTTTAAAATATACAGCGACGAAGTGGCCTTTTTGTAGAGGAAGCTTCGGTAAAATAACAGTAAATTTACATTTATGTAATAAAATATTATGGTCTAAAGTTAAGGAAAAACTCCTCGTGATAAAATGTTTTGATTCATGGCAATAGCGTCGTCTGCAAAATTCTTTCCTCTCGTCTTTAATTTACGATACGTATAATTAATTAAAATTCTTAATTAATCGTATAAAGTAAGGGGCTGTCGTTAAATAGTTTCATGGCATTTTTGTGGTTTCTGTAACCCCCATTGTCACAGTGTCCCATAGAACTGCATTATCTATGCCATCAAGTCAACAAATCCCCTTTTGAAATGTGACATCATTTAAGGAGGCCGCTATAGTAAATCATGTCTGAAATGTTTATGGTTAATACCTTTCTTTGTTCTATTCTCGGATGCATATCATATTAAGAAATGAGGAAGTCGAGCTTCGTATTTTCACAAGATTATGCCATCAGAGTATTTGTGTACTTTATAGTTTAATTTTTTGCCTTTAGAAGGCTCTTTCCTGTATTTAATGACTACTTTATTAAATGTATGATGTTTTAATAATGCCCATGCTGTTAGAAGACTAGGGATGTGAGGCGTTATTCCAATGTCATCCTGCCTTTACCCTCTGAGTCCACATACCGTACATGTTCTTATCGACAACGCAGTGACCGAACTTCATTTCGGCACTCGAAAGTTGGCAGCCCCTCACACTTCCCATTTTGGCATACGTTCCCAGGGTGCGATGAAGCAGCGTAAATGTCCCTCTTCGTTCCCCAGTCCACGGCTTGCGACTTCGTCATGTTCTGTGGGCGGACGATGGGTTTCCCGTCCATCGGGAGATGTTGTAGTCCTCCGAATGCGAACGACCCGAGTGGGAGTCGCGGTCCTCGTGTACGCTCGATTGGTGCCTCCCCGACACTGCAAATTTCTTCCCCCCCTACCGTTACCTTTCACCCTACCATATCGCTCCTAACCACCCATCTTTACTCGGTCGTGAAAAGGCACCACTCTCTCCCCAGCTTCTTTCCACGTTGCTTAATCTCCTTTTCCCTCCCTTCGCATCGACAGTTTGATTGGATTTGGCATCCGCTCTTCCTTACGGAGATGTGCTTCCTCCTTCGGAATGTTTAATGGAAGTTACCGTAAAAGAACGAACGTCTCTTAAGAAGTTTATCTTCGACGGAATAAACCACACAATAATGGAGACGAATCGACTTTGCGATCTGTGAAAGGGATATAATACCCTCCGTAAGCACGTTCTAAAAAAATAGTTTTATACTTCGTGAACAGGTGCGAAAAAATTGTCTCGTGCGTATTGTTCGCGAAAACGAGCCATTATAATCGCTATTATTCTCTATGCATTTACATTAATTCAAATTCAGCGGAACCTATAACGTGGGGGAAGACGAAATTCGCAGGTCTTATTCGGGGAAAAACGTGGAGAAATAAATTGGCGTGTCCCCCGGAGGCTGATTGTTTTCGGAGCTGCGCGTTATCTTCTTTTTTCGCCGAGATAAATGGGAGTTGCGTCAAGGAAATGGGCGAAAGCGCGATACAAGCGTCATTTTTAGAGACTTTTCTTGTTTCGTTATCGAGTTCAACGGCCGTCGCTTTATCGTCGCCGCGCACACATGCCACGTATCGCCGCTCAATTTCGGTTTTAGCGCCGAAAAGGAATATTATCTCCGCTTTTGCGTCTGGTTTGGAGACCTCGCGCCATTTGACAGCGCCTCTCATGCGGAACAACGCGGAATCCGCCGTTTGGCCATCTTAAATGGGACGTCGAATTCAATTCCACTCGGCGCCCGGAACATTTGGACGCTCGCGGCGGAGTTATGGAGTAAGCGGAGCCGAACCGATTCCTGCCGGAGTTTTACCGCGGAGAAGCATAAACAGAAGAACGTACGGTTGGGAACCAAATTTCCGGCTGCAAAAAACTTGACATTTGCCTAATCGGGATTTCATCCGCCCAAAAAAACTTGGGACTTGATACGGTGGAATAAAAAGCGGGCGAGCGTTTTGCTGCGGGTACATTTTTAATGGGTTAAGTTTGTGAGGGAAAGGGACTTAGCCGAATCCTGGAATACATATTTAATATTTCGCGGAAAACTTTACTTTCCCACCCGCTTTTTGTTTTTTATGAGCGGCGCAAATTTTATGGCGTTGCTTATTTCAACTGTTTGCTCGTAGCGGATCAGAGAAGCGGCGATGAAAAGCATGTTTGCTCGCGTATTTATTTGCCTTTTCCTTCTCCCGAGCAGTTGATTATTACGTACGCTGAATACTGGATTAGTGGAAACCGTAAAATTATTACTTTGTTCGTCTGTATTTTGGAGTTTTTTGGTTTAACAGTGTTTGTCCTCAGCTCGGACGCGGTAGTAATTCGGGGTTTTGGTGTCAATGGTTTGAGAGTTATACCGCAACTGGGTTTTTTAATGAGTTACTAACTTCTGACGCTTTGAAATGTTTTGCATTCTATTTTTTATAACTTTTTGTGTATTGTGAAGGTTGAATTGAAAATTATGAAATTATGTTAATAATAGAGAATAATGCGTGAGCGAATCTTAAAATGTCATCTTCACCGATGATCTTTTAAACAATTTCTTCGTGAGAATTTCGTACAATTTGAAGTTTCATTGATAAAAAAATGAAGGGACGAAAACTTTTCCCGTAATCCGTCGTAAAGAACGAAGCGCTATACTCAGAACTTTAGTTTAATAAAAGAAATAAAACTACGATTCTCGATGAATGATTAAGTTTAAAATATACAGCGACGAAGTGGCCTTTTTGTAGAGGAAGCTTCGGTAAAACAACAGTAAATTTACATTTATGTAATAAAATATTATGGTCTAAAGTTAAGGAAAAACTCCTCGTGATAAAATGTTTTGATTGACGTTACATTTTAAAGGTCGAAGCCGAAAGGGAAACCCGTTGGAACCGGTTCGCTGTTGGCAAACGAAACGATTCAGCAATTTAACCGTATTTTTTTTCAACGAACCGGAACAAAAATCGGAAAGAAAATATACGGTTCGAATCCCTGGCTGGGATTTCTGATTCACGCTCGTGTTTTCTCAGCAAATGTTTCTTCACAAGTGAATTTAACAGTAACGAAGTTGTAGTAGTATAGCGCCGTGGCTATTGTCTCGTCTCCAGCATATCGTTCGATCGTTTGGTTCGATTAATGCATCAAGCTCGTTTCAGAAAGCTCCTTTTCCGACCGAGTCACTCCTTCACGCTCGAACACCCACGGAGAGCGAGCGCTCTCCCGGAGATTTCCCGCCCAAGGAGGCATGTTTCCCTCGCCGTTTCCAGCGAGGGGCTTGCGTGTCACCGGGTCTTTCTCTATCGATTCACTCGTGTGTTTTAAATGCGTGCCTCGGAACGATTTCTCTCCCGAATGACCTACATCTTTTTGTCGGACTTTACATCAAAGTCTAGTTCCCTTTTGAGAAATGATTATTGACGCCAATTCCTACGATTCCTCACGCATGGAGAAAAATGGTTGAGTTGAAGACATGGTAGTGTATAAGAAAGGTGTCGGTTATGAAGGGACCATTAGGTAAATCTGGAGTACAAAGTAGCGTTTTAGTGTAATCATCCGCGTAAAATAATAATTATAGTGAAATCTTAAGAGGTGAAGCTTTTCTTGTGGTTTCGCCACCCGAGATAAAGTTTTTAGTTTGAGCGCGTGTTTTCTGTTAATATTTACTTCTTAATTACAAGGATAACTGTTCATATTTAAATTTTTTCCTTACGTAAGCATGTGAATAAAATTATGCCATTTTTCCTTTTAGATGCGTTACTCCCCGAAGCCGTGGAAAATTATTTGTAATGAAATTGGGAGATAAAAGATGGCGTAACGCGTATGCGTGTTTTTCTTTATAGTAACGTACGATTTTTGTCGTTGCTGTTCTATTACGTTTCTCATCGGATCGTTTGTTTGTTTGAATAATGTAGTACCATGAATAGATTTCGTATCTGGATTGTTGATCCTTTTGATTTATTCTCTGACTGGATTCGATTCGATCAGTTTTAGTCACCAGTCATCAATCCCAGCCACGTTTGGCTTACTAACTGTTGAATCTGGGTGGATAAACAGTTTTAGATATTAAAATTCACATCAAATGCCATTTCTAACCTAATGTAGAATTCATCCAATTCTAGGTGCGGACGTTCGATTACGATATTTTGGTTTGAATTCGTTTATTCATTTATAGGTTGGATGGAAATGTAATTTTTTGTGTTCACAGCATGCGACTCCTAGTAGCATTGGGAATCTTCATTCATGATATGCAGTAATTATGCTAGTTAATTTTTCGTAGCCAGATTACCTTTTGATTCTATTGGAATTAAAATTAGAAAGTAGCTGTGTGGAATAGAGCCAAATATACACGACCGCTCCCGAGACTTCACTTAAATCATGTGAACGAAATTTTGAAATGTATTAGGAATTTCCTTACCTTAAGGCTATTCTCCAATCTTCTGTACCAGAGATACGTATAATCAACTGCTGGACGTTACTTTGTGTTATTATTTCATGAAGAATCGAGAAGACGAATTTTTACCAACCACAATATTAACTGTAAAACTATGGTTTCGTCTCAGTCATCATGAGAGTCTCCCCATAGATTACTCTAGGAGTGGAAGCTATTGTCCTTTTTGCGATAAATTACGACCAAATACCGAGTGATTTTTAAGTACCAACCCAGTTACGCTCGTCTAATTTTTCTGGCGTCCATATATTCCTGCTTAAAATAAAAGAAACTTACTTTCCTACACCCAGAACACAGTCAGGTTTTATTTATTAGCATTTAGAAAATCCCGTTCCTGTGGCTGATGGTTCTTTCATCTCATGCAGTAAGTGGAACTGACGTAGGAACTGTGCGTATGAAACCAGCCGTCTCGCCGGTCGACGTTGGATGGAGTTACGTGATTTCCCTCTCACCCGCAGCGGAATTACTTATTCTAAGTCAAGCTATTTTCTTTCCGCCGATTCCATTGTCTCCGCTGAAATTTCCGTTCGCTCGGCGTCCTCAACAGGTTGCGCCCTCTGTCACCATTCTATTGCATCGGAGTGGGAGAAGAGAGAGGGTGAGCTGTGGCTTTATGCGGTGATTAGGTGGAAACGGAAACTGAGGAGACTGATTAGCGCAGAAAGCGTCGTTTGAAAGGAGGTGAATGGGGAAGAGTCTTAGAGTCGAACGAGTTATGGAAGGAAGGGGGCGTTGCTTCATCGTTTGGTGCGACTTCTTTGAAGTTTGTGTCGTATGTCACCGGAAGATGGTCACCATTTCCAAATGTTACACTTCGTTGTTCTCTCTGGAATGGCTTTCTCCTTCCACGGAAAACTTCCAGACTTGGACTGTATATTCGTCTTCTTTCCGGTATCATTCCTCCTCCTACTATGTCTTTCTCGCTGTTATGGTCCCATCTGTGGATTAACGCTTTCCCCATCGACGTCTTCCATCCCTGCAGGCATCTGTTTCTTAATCTTCTCGTTTCCAACAGGCTTGCCGCTACGATTCACTTTTCTTTATGAACAGTTTCGTTTCGTGTTTCTGAAGTTATGGTTGGTTCTGGAGCTTCTGGTGCGTGGAGCAGTCAGTCAGTCGAATGAAGCGGATGAGAATGTTACGAATCATATGTTGGGAATTTTTCTATGGAGTGTGTCGAAGTGTTGAACTCTGGGAAATACGTAAGAGAGCATTGGTTTCGTTTTTCATTCGATTTTTCATGGGAATTAGAAATAGAAAGTACTATCGGCAATATTTTGAATGCTTCTTTCTTTCGATTACTATTCCCAAATAAAGTTTTATGTAGTCTACTTATCCGTCATCCCTACCTATTCTTACAATAATCATCTACTACGCTTTTTTCACACGTTCATGATGCCAATATTAGACGACTTCATTAAAGTAAATGCCGACTTGCCTGCAGGTGATATCTATTTAAGAGGGAGAGGAAAGATATATACTTTTCCACGATTTTTTTTACTAAAGACTACTGATTTCGGCGTTAGAATGCCATCGTCAGGTCACAGTCCACTGTGACCTGACGTCACATCAGAACTGAAAATTATCTGCTTGTTTTTCGCGATGTGATATTCAACGAAATGTCCTAGCAAATTTTTTGTTCCAGTTCTAATCAACCGTGCTTCGAATAATTTCCATTCATTCTCCTCTAAATCTCCTTCGTCATTGGCCTTCATTAATTTTTCCTTTCCTACAAACTGATTCTTGGAGATTTAATGAAATCCTTTATAAAACTGATAACATCGATAGAGTTCCTTCATTCTCCATTCTTTATCTCTTTAGTTTCTTCCTTCTTTGCTCTAATAGCCGCGTCCTCTTTCGCCGCTGCCTATTATCCAATTCCCTTTCATGTGACCGTTCTCACTGTACCCCGCGGTTTCTCACAATGCCCCCACGGGGAACAAAGCCGGAGAGATGTAGATTAGATGGCATCGTGGAGTGGGCAGTATGAGGCGTTGTTTTCGCCCACTGCTCTCTCCCCTTCGCTCGCTCCGCATCTCTCTTGGTCGCGTGCCCATGCGAAAGATTGTTTGAAGGTCTTCCATTCAACCCTGCCGAGCGCACAAACTTGTCTAATCGACCGATAATCCCATTTGTCATCGGAGTAGAGGAATTCGTCATCGAATAATTGATCGCGTATTGATTTTCATAGGACGTTTTCATCGCCCGCTGCCTCCTTTTCTTATCCAGAATCTCGATTTCTTCCGAGGCCTCACTCGAATATGAAGCGAGTTTTGTTTTTTTGTTTGATAGAAAAGAAAACCGCGAAACAATGGAGTTGGAGGAAGTGGAGTACATACGCATCGATAGCTTTAGTTTATAAAATTATTATTTTGTAATGTAGTAGTGGGTTAATGTTCTTTAAAATTCAGTTTTGTGATTCAGTTGTATTATATTTGAGGTAAATTTAACTGCGCGAAGACCGAACCTCCGATTTTATCTTATTTAACTTGCGAGGCTACCCGAAACGTTATGAAAGAAGATCATCAACTTGTGGAAATGAATGGAGATTTTTAAAAATTTTTGGGCAGTAGCGCAAGGTATGGCGACAGGAATGAAATCGTTGTGCTTTTTTCTACGTTCAAACCTTAGGAAAGAGCTATTAATTCATCCCAGAAATAATTTCCCCTTACATTTTTAACTTAAGAATAAAATCAACGCATTTAAAGCGTTATAATATCAAATTAATTGAATCTACATATGTCTTAACGCTAGAATAAAGAGCGCAGATGGCAAAAACAAGAATAGATGGTGAGGTGTCGTAGCGCGAATATGCTGAAAAACTTTATTTTTTTCCGGGAAAGTTAGGAAGTAATCCGCGATTCCTTCGTCACGGAATATCCCCATCATCTTCTCAGCGAATAGCTTCGTTTTATTAGAGATGAAGAATTGCCTATTTGCCAGGTCACGCTTCAATTTATCAAGAAAGTGTCTCACGCGAAATTCTGAAGTCTGGCTCGATTCGTGTAGTTTCCCCGTTTCATCGTATGTAATTTATTAACTATTTCATTTCCTTAGGCAAAGGCCTATTTTTTCTCGAAATACAGCTCAATACGGAAATTTCGAGTGTATTCTGTATTTTTGATTTTCGATGCTATTCATCATATATTTTTTCTTCCGCATCCACGTCTACAAAAATACTCTGCAATCTATCTTTCCACGTATGGCTGGGGGTGTAAAACATCAATCGCATGTTTATTTAAAGTTCCTTTTCCAGAAATCTAATTATGTGGGTTGATAGATATATTTTATTTAATAATTTCCGTGTAAGATTTTTGTGTCTCTTGGCTTATACCTTATGGATAATCAAGAAAAGATTGGTAAAATCCTTGATATGGAGTGTTTTGCTGTATGGATGTGAAACGTGGACCTTACGAAAAGAGGACATCAAAAGATCGGAGGCGTTTGAGATGTGGGTGTGGCGTAGAATGGAGAAGCTGAGCTGGGTGGATAGAAAAACAAACATAGAGGTGCTAGAAATGGTTGGGGTGGAAAGGGTTTTAATTGAAGTAATTAAGCGCCGACAAAAGAAATGGGTGGGTCAGATATTGAGGGGAGAGGGATTGCTGAAGAATGTAATTGAGGGTAGAATGCAAGGGAAAAGACAGAGGGGAAGGCAAAGGCAAAAAGTGTTAATGACATAAAGGGTGGGGTGAGTTACCAGGTAACGAAGGAAAAGGCTATGAATAGGGAAGATTAGGGCACATAGACCTACCGGAAGGTAGAACACTTATGTAACCTTATGGATTCCGTTGAAGACACGTGATCTGTTTTCCAACAAATGGGATCCAGATAGAGCCCGTTCGCACTTAAGCAGGCAATGTTCACTTTCAGCGTTTCTTGAGCGTCGCTGTTGGTTCTTTGATTGGGGATTGTGAGAGATGAATTTGCCGTGGCGTGGATTTCTAGGAATGAGAGGAGAATGGGACTGGACAAGGGTTGACTGCTTTAAACGACCTAGCGAAGTCAATGTATGCGCGCTCCGTCGGAGTTGTCTTGTTTTGTGCCGTTGTGCAGCCGACACCCATCGCCCATTGTCTGGGCCTCCGTGACCGAAACCCCACTCTGCTTGCTCATCCCCTCATTCCAGGCTTTCCAATCGCAGTCCGCTTGCTCGCTTCATGGGGAGTTAATCGCCCTTTTGTACTCAGCCCTCCGATCTCACCTTTGCTCGTGATGGTTTTTTACCTTTATTTATTTTGTCGAGTTTGGTAAGGAAAACCTCGCTGGTGATACGCGCGAGGTTTTCTGTCGGTAGAATTTGTAAGTAAATGATTTAGTTTCGGTGAATTTATTAGCATTTGTTTGAGAGGGGTGCTCCAGATCATGTGTTCAAGTGTATGGAAGCATCCGTTTTTATAGTACTCGAGTGGTGGTAAATGGTAAATGTTTGTGGCCAATATTTATATTTTTGCCTCCAAATGAGAGTATTAACTTCATCAGTCCTTCGGTAGAAAGCGAAGATTCCTGTAGCCGTTATTGTCTCACATGTGTTTGATGGAAGATTAAGTCGGAGGTATCTCATGATAATGTATTTGTACATTTCCAACTGGAAATTGTATAAATTGTTTAATTGTAAATAAATAACGACTAGAGGATACTACGTCATTGACACAATTGCATAATTTAACTTTTACGCCTAATATTTACTTATATCAAGTGGGAATTATTTCTGTTACTTATGTGAGTTGGGGATATTATTAGAGATTTCCTTTAGATTCTACCAGTTGATATAACAGTGTGATCGTGCCCAATGCGCATTTCGTCATTCATGAAGGGATCATCAGGGCGAAAGACAGAAACGTTACGTAAAAAAACGTGATGAATATGATAAGTTTATTTAGAAAATTGCATACGTCTGCGCCTTTTGTTAGTCTGTGGAGGACGTATATGCGAGTTCAGTAGTATTTAATGACAAAGTACAAATTCCACAAAATTTATAGCACACGTTTACCGGTTTTGGTGTGAGTTTACGTATCAGAACTAAGAGGAACAGGAGAGGGGTGGAAAGAATTTAAGGAAAGTCACACTTGCCATCTATTGGCACACATCTAAATCATATGTATGTACATGTTACGTTTTATATATAAGATGCTGAAATGGATAAAGAAAGGAAATACTGGCAGAACTATATTTATCAATATCTCCAGTAATCAGTCTCCCGCCAGGTTTTAAAACGCTTCTTTGTCAGCTATTGGTTTCCTAGGTAATTTATGGGATGCCTGTGTATTTAATGGTAACCTGTTAGATAAATAAAAGTTAAACAGTAGGGTGATTGTAATGTAAAGTGATCCTTCTTATATGCGGATTCGAGCTTAATTTAGTAATGACCCTATGTACCTATTGTGGTCTTTTAATGTCCTCTATGTATATTGAATAGGGAGCATTTCATCTCCGGGTCCATCATTCATTCGTGCAGTTCCGTGAGGTTTCCCCCTCAATCCCACCTTTCCCTCATGCTCCTCTCCGCCCCATCTGTCCGCCGTATCATCACTTATAGCCCGTGGCAATTGTTCGCACATTCCCCGTGCATTCTGGGACGAAATGAGGCCGAAACTGTTCAAAGAGAATTTCGGCTGACAGTCGAAAAAAGGACGAAGTTTGCGACGAGCTTTTGCTCTCGCTAATCGACGTTGCGAAACCCTATCTTCGTCCCTCTTTCGTTTCCGTGTACATCTACCCAAATACTCGCTTTGCTGCCACGTGGTGTGATGTGGCAGAGGAGAATATCGTGAAAGGGACTCGACCGTGGATGTCAAATTCAGATGATGCATTGACTGCGCCGGCGTTATGGTCCTGTGCTTAGTAGGTTGCGTTAGAGGTGTAGGTGAATGATGATCAGGTGTGTGGGTGGTGTGACCTCTTTGTGTCTTTATTACTCGTTTATCGGAGCGATGAGAATGTCGTAGAGTTTAATTACTTCTAATTCCTTATAATAGGTTCACCTCCATTGGAATTATTACTAATCAAATTCCGTTACAGGCGTGCGAAACCTGTTAGAAGTATATGGAATTCTTTCAGTTTCGTTTCAGCGATTGAGACCCAGTGTTGACGGTTAACGAGAGGAACATACTGGACCATCAACATTTTGATCGTTGAAAAAGATTTGGAGGCACAGTCCTTTTCATTGCTTTTTTTATTAACTTACGGTATGAATATTTTACTCTTCAAGTATCCTTTCCTTTGTCTACCATTGAATATTAAACTAGGTATACAAATCTCTTTCGTAGTTTAATTTTAACACATTATTTTCATTAATGTTTAATTATGTTGGTGCTTTGTTTACTTCGTTGAGGGGATTCCAGGGAGAAACTCGTCCGGTATAAAAATATGTAATACTAATAAAAATATATAATACTTATTGTTTATCCATTCAGCGCTGAAGGAGTTTCCAGGGTAGATAGAAGTAATTTAATTTATGAATGGTTAAGGGATAACTCACAGATTTAACTTAACGCGTTCCTTTCTAAGGTCGAGTTTCGGCTTGATGTTAAATTGGAATTGTTTGGAACTCCTTTATTTGGAACTAAGTAAACAAAGCACTAAAATAACTATTAATGGAAATAATGTGTGTTAAAATTAAACTACGAAAAGGTCCTTCTCAATGGAATTGGTATCGCGTGTTTATCGTGGTTTTTGTAACTTTCTGAGGTATAGCTTTAATAGGTATTTTGTAGAAGCGTTAGAATTTTTAGCCGAGCATGAATGCTTTCCGAACTTTATTCAATGTCTTTTGTTTGTGATACGTGAGAGTGTGAGGTTGTTGAGTAAGCGATCGTTAATGTGATCTGTGGAAACCACTCAGTTGTCTTTTAAGCCTTTTTATGCCCCCTGTGCGGTTTCGTTCGGACGCACGTGCAGTTTTTCTTTCACAGTACCTTATTCCACCCGTCCTTTTCACCTTTTTCACCCCTTCGACGAAGGATCTTCCCGATTTCATTTCCTGTGATCTCCCATCCAAAGATTCCGAATGGCCTCCCCCATAGCCCTGTGTACTTTCCATACCTTCCACGTTTCTGCAGAGGAATCCTCATTTATCCGAACTTACTCTTTCGGTTTCTAATATCCACCTTCTTTATCCCTCTCCGCCTCCTTTCCCCCCGCAAATCCTCGCTTTGATTACACACTCCTTTCAGCGCCAAATCCTATCTCTTCAACCAATCCATTCTCTCACGCTCCCTTTGTTCTGCTGCTAACTCGACGCAGTCTCTCCTTTTGTCCCCCCCTCTCTTCCTCTCTCTCTCTCTCTGCTCCTTGTTTCTCCTCTTTGCCTCCCCCTTTACTTCCCCTACGCATCTCTTCTGTTTCGCAAATCCCCGCCGCGCGTTGTGCTAAGCCGCTGTTCACTTTCTCCGCTCCCTCTTTATGCTGTAAATCTAAAACCCCACCCTCTCCTCTCCACTACGTACTCTCCCATTGATTCCGGTGACCGCTTTTGCATGTGGATACATACTTGCGGCTACCAAGAAATGCTTTATGTAAATCTGGGGAAAAGGGGCGTTTTTTTATTAATGAAATTTTTTCGAAACCTCGAAGGGGAGGGAAAGTTTTTTTTTATTTATATATGGTCGCTTAACATGCACTTTGTGTCGGAATTTTTCCTTTTTGATCTTTCGCTGCGGGAAGCGTTTACTTTTTCTGGAAGTTTCGGCGTATTGTTTGCTTGCTCGCGTTTGTTGTGTACATTTTTTGATCGAGAGCGGTCTGCTAGCGTTCATCTCGTGAATGGGAAATTAAAAAGGTCGGTGCGTATTGAATTATTGTAATTTACTGTTGGTACGATCTCATCCGGTTTCCTTCTAAAGGGTGTGTTAACTTAAGATGTTGTTTGTATACAACTTTATTGCTGAGTTTAGATATATGGTAAACCGCATGCGAAGACTCACTCTTTGGAAAAAATCGAGCGAAAAGTGAAATCGTTTGAACTTTTTGTGAAACATAACATACTAATGCGTAACTACGTCGAAAAATTGCGTTTAACGAATGTCTTCGGATCTTCATCTGCTTTTATATTTAAATTTTTTCCTTACGTAAGCATGTGAATAAAATTATGCCATTTTTCCTTTTAGATGCGTTACTCCCCGAAGCCGTGGAAAATTATTTGNTTTGGAAAAAATCGAGCGAAAAGTGAAATCGTTTGAACTTTTTGTGAAACATAACATACTAATGCGTAACTACGTCGAAAAATTGCGTTTAACGAATGTCTTCGGATCTTCATCTGCTTTTATATTTAAATTTTTTAAATAATATTCTAATCAAATTCCACTATCGAAATAAAAATAATCTTATTAATTAATTTGATTAAAATGTGATTTTCTGTATTAATAACAGTTACTTATTATTTGATCTGTGACTAATAATTTAACGGCTAATAAACTTTTGAATATGCAGAATATTTATCTCCTATATAATTTGTAGATTACTATCTTATCCTATTAATTATTTCATTTTTACTATTAACCGGCATTAATATTGCTTAGTCCTAAAACCCTATGATGTGTCCCCTCCTTTTGTTGATTCAACTCCTTGGAGGGAATATTTAAAACAGAAGTATGCTATTCGGATGGTTAAATTTCGTTGTAATTGATTAATCGCACACATTATGGGAAGGGGGTTCTAATTAATCAACGTTAATCTTGTGCATTTTGTGTTGAAAAAGTGGTTCTTGCTGTTAAGAATGAGTTAATTGGCTGAAAAATATGAACAAAATCATACAGGTTAGTTCGGTGAAAAACTTTTTTCATATATCATTATTCATTGTAATATTATTATATAATGAAGCCTGTAAAAGGGGAAATCAGAATTAATGTTTACATTCAGATGGAGCAATTGTATTTCGTACATATAAATGATATAAACATATGGTACAGTATTTTATCGTTCATAATTTCATTTGCCGAAATATTTGCCTTACGAAATAACTTATGCCTAACAAATATTTATTAACTTGGCGAGATTAAATTACGTCCAGAGATGGTCTTTTACATTGCATCATAATTATACTAAAACAAAATAATATCAAAGAAAATATCATAAGAGCAAAGAATATAAAACTAAACAAAAAATTGAAAGAGAGTGTAGAACATAAGTTTTTTTTACGTAAGGTAAGAGTGAATAATTAGGCGAAAACTTTCGAGAGAAGTTGAATAAAAGAGACTTAAGTTGTGGAAATTTGGGGAGCATGGACATTGGAACATTGAGTTCCATGTTCCGACTTAGAAAGTCGGAAAAAGAGATGTGAAGCAAGACGGAATTACGGGTGGAACGGGAAGGAATTATGAATTTAGCAAGAATTTGATTTTTACCTCCTAAGTCTACCTTTAGCTTACAGCCACGTCTTATGTCTACAGAGCGGATGTAACTAACAGATCCTTAGATAGCAACGAGATTGATCGTATCAAGAAGGAGCTGCAAGAAGGGAATGACGGTGCATATGCGATCGAATGGTTCCACGGAAACGTCCACTTCTCTGGACACATTTAGCCAAGGTATTGTCGGAAAGGTTGTAAGCGGAAAATGGAATTAAGTAGGGACGGAGCGTAATGGAGAGTTCTGCGTTAATTGGGAGGATGAAATGGTGATCTCCAGATGCGGAAATGGGTATTTAGAGGAGGAATAGAGGGAAAGGAACCTGCGGTAGACATTTGTAGAGGAGAGGGATTAGCACGGATCCGCTCGCGCGCGTGTTTGGGTAGTTGATTGGCGAATTAGTGTGGATTGAGTACGAATGTGGCTGTAGTTGTTCTTGGGCGAAGTCACAATGGAGACACGGAGGAGAGGGCGCGGTTTCAGAGATCCTCTGGGTGCTTTCCCTTCTCGAGGAAGTGCTCGTGTAGGGAAATGGGTCGATGTCATTACGCGCTCTGTCACCGCTTACAAGTGTGCATTTCTTTACCAAGTGATCCTATTGATATGTCTCCGATTTTTTTAGCTACGAGTATGTAAAGTGTGTAGAGTATTTTTTCCTCGTTCTCAATGGATTCAGCGTTTCCCCTTAAACGTCAACTTTAGTTTCTGAACTATTTTTATGAATCTATGAATTTTATGGATCTGTTCTACAAAATTCTAGCATTCAATAAACTTTTGTAATTAAAGTATTAATACCAATCGTAAGATAATGTATTTGCTTAATTTAAATAGCGTATCCAGTATTATTAGTGGGGCTCCCGAATAGCCAAGTGGGCAACGCGTTCGACTTTAGAGAAAGCGGCCCAGGGTTCGATTTCCGGTGGGGGTCACGTGCGAAATGAGCTTAGCTGTCGATTCACTTTTAACAATACTACTACTACTATTATTAATGTATTGGTAATTCAAGTAATTGTAGTTATTTACATAAGAGTTATCAACAGTTTTCGTAACCGTATTGGGGATATTGTATGTAACTAGAAGTCGGCATCGATAAGTGACAAATCAAGGCTATTGTTTCGTCATATTATGAAATCGTCGCGTTGACGTAAGCGAAAATTACCCGCCATCATTCAGACCTCTGTCTACCATTGTTATATTTCTCTCATTCTCTAATATTATTTCATCATCTTTTATCGCTAGCTAATTAGTTCTGTCGAATTCCGTCGCATTTCATCATATCATCGAAAATGCTCTCTACGGTTTGCTGGCCACAAGTCTGATGGTATGTTGTTTGCAAGTCTTCTATAGGCTCGTTCATTTCCAAGTTCCATGTATGTAGGACAGTTTGCTGCGGTCCGTTGACGATGTGTGCATGGGTTAAGAATTTCGCGTTCGGAAGACAGTTCTTCAGCCAACTACCCGAGAACTATAAATTCTCCCACACAAGCTGTTCTTAATCGCTATCCTACAGCTCCCTTTGTTCTCCCCTATTTCGATTAGGGCTTCAAAAATGGGTTGTTAATCATGATAGGCTACTCCTTTTGGACAACCATCTCTCAGCCGGCTTAGAACAGTCCATCAAGGCAGGTCTTGAGGCCTACCCTATTATCTTGGCTCATCCATTACTAAGATTATTTCCCGCGTCCTCACTCCCTTTCACTCTCTCCTCCCTCGCAGCCGCATTCAATCCTTTTAATTTTCGTTTTGCCCCTTTTATGGATCGTCTGTTTACTCCCATAACCGCCCCACCTATCGCCGCTCTCTCCGTCATACCGCTGTCACCTCCCCATTGTTGTTTTCTTAATGCTCTGCCTCCCATCGTTAAACTCTCCGTCTCCGCCGACACTTTCTTGAATATCGCATATTCGTTACGAACGAAATATGTGCCGCCATTCCATTAGTTCGTGCCCAGTGGCGCTCGACTATTCTCCCTCTTCTGCTCGCGCACTTCATCATTTCGCCGTTTTCTATCTTTCGGTTTGCGAAATCCTCGGTCTTGTTCTCCGGTTGTTTAAGTAGCACTCATAACCCCCAACCGATTCCTCGGCATCACTTCTCGTCTCCGGGAATGCGATGTTGTGTTTCCTTTATCCCGCGTCGCTCTGACCGTTTTCCTTCTCTCGATCTTTCCCATCCTCCCTCCGCGGCACCGGAGCGGATCCATATGTCTTGAGTTATGAATAATTTATCGCCACTCCGGAGAACCCACTTTCCGCGCACTCTCCCTCCGCTTCGCCGCTTTCCTCCGCTCGCTTCGACGCCCATCCTCTGCGGTTGACTTCAGCCATCAACTGCAATGTCCCCGTCGTCGGCGTCTTAACGCCCCCCATCCTAATTTCGTCCCCCTCCCACCGCCATCCACTATCGCTGTTCTCCAAGATCTCCCCCCGCCGGCGATAGGTTACGCGATCGGGTGCCAGGCGTCTCCGCTAATTTGTTTCCATCGTCCCGACGCCGTATTTTGTTTTTATCGCCCGGAATTATGGCAGTTATCGTTATTCGGAAGTTCGTCTCCGACCTGCCTCGGCGCGATTTCCCCGTCTCTCGTTACACTGCAAACTTGGCCCCGTCTAGTTTTATCCGTTATTTTACTGCTGTCGTAAATGCCGCGCGAGCTGTCTGTCACTTGTTCTATGCGTTATTCATCTTCTCGATCTCAGGTGGTGTTGAAGCGGAGGCATAAAGCGGGGAATTTTGCCATGATTAAATAATTGAGTGTATCCGTTGGAGAAAGGATGGAGTTACTCAGTATATTCCGGAGTGCGATAAGCTATTTGGGTACGTTTGTTTCCAGCGTAATGTTGCTAGATCTTAGGTATCACTAACAATATTGCTGTGCAATATTCTAGCGTATACGTTCTTTCTAATATAACAATTTTCTGGCGATATTGATTGGTGTTTTTGCACAGCTCCCTAATGCGTTCGTTTTCCTTTGTTTTTATATATTTGCTGTAGTAATTTTAGCTAAAACTCGCATTTATTAAAGCTTAGGCTTTAAAGCTCACCATCAAAATCAACTCTTTGTGAGCACGTGTGCACGAAAGTCATTCGAATCCTACTCTCCGCTGTTGTAAACCTAAACACGAAAAACTTTGCCAATGATATTTAGTATAAAAGCAGATTTATAGTGTTCGAATAGATGAGGATACTGCGGTACAGCTAATCTGAATGATATGTCATGATATAAACATTCACGAATAACAATTTTTCTTCTTTCTGTCATGGCCTTTATAGTATTTATTTTCCTCTCATTGATGTCGTGAGTTCGCTTTCGAAATTTATCTTTTTTTTTTTCTCGAAAAGTTTCCCCTGGTCTAAAAGTAATTCCTGGTATAACCTGTTCTGGAAAACATGCAATAAGCGACGCTCTCCCCTATAGATTGAATATTACCTGCAGGTAGGCAATTTAACTGATGAGAATCTATATCACAAGTTCTAGATTTAATCCCTTAATTTCCAAGTCAAATCAGGATCAAAGGAAAAGGATTCATGTTACTAGATTCGGTACCTCATTAGGGTTTGTGAAAATTCTTTTCCTATTTGGTCGACTCTAGGCTATCCAGGATAATTGTTCTCTCTAGCGAATAGTTTTACCTTCATCGCCTTGGTATCAGATACTGTTATTTAATAATTCCCCCCACCAGAATGTTTATCATACATATTTATCGTAAACTTGCTTCGGATGTTGTCCGGTTTCGCGAAATCCCCATCGCCCATGTTTAAGTAATGGCCCATCTCTGGTGAGGAAGCCGCGGCTTCGTAATCCTCCCTATCCCTCCCACACCCTTAACCTTCGGAAAAATCCCTTCCTCCCGCACTGTTTTGGGGTTTTGGGACTTCAAACCTTTCTGCCTTTACCACCTGGACCCTCTACCGTGAACTGAAAGCAGCGGAGCTTAAGGGATGCTCCGATATTAAGGAGAGAGGGATTGAATTATGATATAGGAGGAATCTGCGCCGTCTTTTTCGCGCCAGCAAGTTCCTGCGGTGTTGTGGAAAATGACTGCTTCTATTACTGTGAGAATCATGTTCGATTTTGGAAGAAGGGACTTTTTCCATCATTAACAATCCTGTTTTATTTCGTCTGTTAGAATGTCTGCCCTTAACCCCGGAATTAATAATTGTAACCGGTTTTGCAAAAGGTGAAATTTTTATTTCGAGATGGTATACTAACGACGTTAATTATTAATTTAGTTTGAATTTGGACATTACGAAATTCTTTTACTGAGTAAAATAAGTACATAAGTTTCTGAACAATTATGGAAAGGCTTTGGAGAGTGTACTAGCACTTGCATGTTCTTCCACTGCACATTCACAAAGAAAAACGGAGTTGAAAAAGTTGTCACATAATATCTTTTCCTTGTTCACCACTTATTTCTGTAAACAAATAAATATAATGACTTAGTTAAGGATGACTGTCCAATTAAAGCATTGACCAATTAACTTATTTGTTTGGTTTATTTTAGTAATAATTAATTTTTTCAAGAAATTAATCAGTTGACGAATAATCTTTAGTTTAATATTTCATTATTTGTTATAATTTTTCTTTATTTTGAGTTACCTCTATCAGGTAGAGATATTGATTTCTTTCCTAGGTGCATGTTTTGCTTGTCTTTGAGGTTACTCTTTATCGATTCCTTAAGTATTATTTATCCTTCATAATCCATTCCTTTGAAGCTGAAATCGTCATGAACCCATTATTAGTTTCTCGCTTATGCTCAGGCGGAGTTACTTCTCTCAATTCCCCCTCGTCTTTCCCATTTCTCTTCCGCCTGTGGCCGTAGACAACACGCAGTTCAGATATGCACTGCGGGTTACATAATCACATGGATACACAAGGTTTTACGGTTCTCGACTCGTACGGCCTGTTTCTATATTCTTTACCTATTTTAGTCCTCCTTTATGCTACTTTTCCACCGCAACCGCCCTTCCAGTTTTTACGGCCACTTATTTTGCGTAATTAAACCAATAAAATCGACTCTTTCAGTTTCGAACGTCATCTGGAGTGGTTTCGTCGAGACGCCATTTCGAATTAATGTTCCGAGATTATGAAGTATTCGAGGGTTACCGATAAAGCGAAACAGTTTTTCTTTAAAATCCCGTTCCTGACGTGGAAGTTATCTTTCGAGGCAGTATTTTCGAGGTCGCCCCATTGACTGAATATGACATTATTTTCCGCCTCTGGAGTATTTCATTTACTCGTATCATAAACTGTCGCATCTCTGTCGAGATTATGGCCTTTGATTCTCGACTCTCCATATCAGTTTTGCTATCGGTCGTTAAAAATGAATGGGCATTTTTCGGTTATCGGAGTGATGGCATTTTACACAGTTGACCGATCTTTACGCGCGCATAACGCGGTTGTGTTACAACTGCCCCCGGATATCTATATGATCTCTTAAGCCGCGAGCGTCAAGCACTTGTTTCCATTTCTCATTTTTACCCGTTCCCTTTGTCACCTCCCCGCTCCTTTTCCTGCTGTATTTTATTTATAGTTCTATTTTACGTCGGATCCGCCCCGGCTCGTGTAATGGCGCCTATTAATTCTCCGTCATTTTCTTCGGCGCAATACCATTACTCGACTTTTCTTATTCCCTTTTTCGCTTACCGTCCTGAAATTTCTGTTCTTCGGATGCGCTCGTCCGTTCCGTCGTCGGCTGTCCTCTTTTTTTCCGTTCAGTGCACTCGCCTTCCTTAGACTCCTTCCATCCCCACTCTCGCTATTTCCTTCTGCAGGACATCGCTTCCATTACGCGGGTTACAGCCTCTGGTTCGCTTTATACCGTCGTAAATATCAAAATGGCGATTGAGGGCGGGTGGAAGAAAGGGTTGGTTCACCCCCTGCCCTTTTATTCTGAGTTCGATGATTGCTCGTGCTGGGATGAGTTTTTTTTTACTTGTAATAACTTTAAGAGCTCTCCTGCTTGTGCAGATTTCCGTCACGAAAGGATTCAGGGATTGATACCAGAGACTCATTACTGTAACTGAATGAACACTGGCCTTTCGATCAGTTCATTCGCGAGTTAGTTGAAATTAACTTTTATCGTCAACTTGATTTATAAATTCGGAGACGGTGCATACTCGGAAGACACTAGATATTATCTTGCGTCCACCATATTACATGGTCGTTCAGATACTGATGGAAGAATTACAGAAATGAGGTCTAAATTATCCTCGTCTGACAAATTTTTTCCTCCAAGAAAACGGGACAATATACAGAGAATTATGATGCATGAATTGCAGAGCTTGAATTACAGTGCATGTACTCGGGAACCTATGTATATCATCATCATTAGCCATTATCAATTCGATATCGGATGTAGGCCTCCTCGATTGTTTTCCATTTTCCCCTATTTCGAGATACTCGTTACCATGTTACCCTTAAATACTTGATGATGTCTCTGTTCCATCGGTCCTTTGTCTTCTTGACCTTTTCACATCTCTTGGTATCCAGTTGAGAACTGCTTATGTCCATCGGTTGCCGTTTATTCTTGCCACGTGGCCTGCCCACACCTATTTCAGCGATCTCATTTACCTATCATGCCTGTTACTTCTGTCGTCATCCTCACCCAGATGTTGCATTTTCTTGTCTCTTCTTGTTATTCCAAGCATAACACCTATGGATATATAGGTATAGATATCGATGAAAAGTGGCTCCTATAGTACACGTCAAGTTATAGGTATTAAGTTAAGGTAAAGAGAATAAAAACGTTTGAGATGTATCTGCCGCGGTAGTGGAGAGGTTAGCGTGCTAACGGTCCAACCCGTCGGTCCGGTTCCTGGTTCAAGTTGCGGCTAATCGGATTTTTCTGATAAGGGAATGGCTGTTTTTTCTTTCAGTAATAATAAATACTTAGTGGGTGTAACTCTGATCATCTTCCTGTTTCCATTACAGAAACCATGACTGTTAATAGTATTGTTGGAAAATGAAGTTAGATTTTTGTATTATTGTCGTAGTATAATTTATTATGTTACCCTTGGGTTTTCTATTCCATTTTGGGAAATTGATAGTTCTAAATACGTTTCCTCCTAATATTTTAAATATGTTATTGTTTTGTTTTGAAATATAATTGCCTTCGTGTGGTTTCTTAGTATCATATTTCTTGTATTATTCTGTTAATTATTGTAATAGTGCGTTTATAAAAGTAAGTACACACTTACTGTTCCTAATTGCAACCTTAGATTCGTTAAATCTGATAATGTTATAATTGGTGGGGCCTTAAAGCCTAGAATTCAGTGGAGATAAACTAATAAAAGTTGTCCGTTTAAACGAGATGTCATTATATTTTGTCAGAGATCAGTCGTGTTCTGTGTGTCATTTTGTTTCCTCTCCAAATTTATTCAATATCGAACGTTTGTAATTTACAATTGTACGTGTTCATCTGTATCCCACACATTTCATGCTAACGATTTGGAACGAAAAGTTTATTTTCGTTATGGAGCATTTCACGAGAACTAAAAACAGTTATATCTGTTCCCGTAGCATTGTTTCGCTTGGTCGTTGAAATCCTTTGTGAAATTGCATACCCAGAATAGTCAATGCGATGGCCTCCGATCTTGATTGGAAGTCGGCCTGTTCTCCATAGTGCGACTTAATTCGCCCATTTCCCGTAAACAATGGATTTATATGAATCAATAGTGAATGAATGTGGCTCTTTTTCATTACCGCTAGGAACTCGTAAAGGATTCTTCGGAAGATGGTAGGCTGACTAGATTTTTTACGACTCTTCGAGCTGTAATTTTCTGAGAATGCGATCGATTTTGCGGATTACGAGAGCCAGTCAGAAAGTAATGCCCCGCATTTTCCCATTCATCCAATGTTAACGTTAGCCAGTTGCAATTGTTCACCCCTCAAAGTTTCTTATTCCTGCGTTTGTGTATGAAGTTTCAAGTAACTGCTTTATAGGGCAGATCCGTATTGTCATGCCTCGGTGGCGTAGTGGTAAGTGTGCTAGCCTTGCAACGCCGAGGTCCCGGGTTTCAAATCCTGGTCAGGGTATGGATGTTTGTGTTCGTCTAGGTTAATTGTAAGAGTGGTCTCAATAGACGAAAATTCGCCTAAATAAAGACGTAATTATAATTGTTATTATTATTGAACTGTTAAAATGGCGGTTGGAGACGACGTGCGTTACAGACAGCGTGATGTGATTGAGTTCCTCGTTGCGGAGAAGAAAATATATCCACAAGCGCTTGTGTGCAGTGTATGGTATCTCTGCTGTCGACAGGAGTACTGTTTAACGATTGGCTAAACGAGTTAGGGCTTCGGGAAGTGAAGAAGGTGATCTTCACGATCTGCCGCGCTCCGGGTGTCCTGTCACAGCGACGGGTCCTGATATTCTGAATCGTGCCGATAGGCGGGTCACAACAGAGAAACTGGCCCTAGAGCTTTCGGTGTACTAGGAAGTGCCGTTGCACTAATCTTGATAAAGTGTGTCCCCGATGGCTCAAGCTTTAAAAATTTGGCATTTAAATATATCTGTTTGTCAGATCCAAGGGGAAAGTAAACATTATATTCATGGCTGCAAATGCGTTATTGATATTTCGTCAAAATATCAGAACAAATTTTTATATCCAATCATTTTTTTTAGCCATAACCAACTGTGAGGTTCCGGATGAAACTCTAGTTTCGGAATGCTTTGTGTTTTTTAATAATTGTTTAATTGTGAGAGTGGTCTCATTCGATAAAATCCAGTACTGGATCATTGCTGTAATTATTTGAAGTGTATTAAAAATTTTGCAGGGAAATATTATTGCTGGTATTTATGTAGCGGATTACGAAAAATTTACCCCCATAAATTATTTCTAGATTAGATTGGATTTCTAGATTTTTCTCTCTCTTCCCCTTTACAACTTCATCCGTTTGATTCTATCAAGATTTATTGGAACTCGGTATATATCTTTTTCGATCCAACGTCTGTTCTCTCTGGAGAGAGAATGATTTCTTCTTCCTGACGACTCTCAGTATTCGAAAGCGCGACTTTAATACCCTCCACGTAAAATGCGTTTCGGTCAGAGATGGAGAAGGGGTTCGTTCGAAAAGCGATTTGAGGAAATGGTTGTCCAGGCCAAGTGATGCGAGCCGCAGAATGTTTTCCATCGTCTTGAGCCGGAGGAATGCAGCCCTCGGTTGTCCCCGCCCCCTTCTTCCGCTTGACCAGACCATATCCTCGATTCTTCTCCTTTTCTGCCCTTTCCTATCCCTTCCCCTTCCTTTCCCGTTCTCATACCTTTACCCTTCCCTTACTACGGTCTATTTTGCAGTTTTTACGCTCTGCCACTCGTTCGCTCCATTAACCGCAGTAATCTTTCGTTTCTAGCCAAACTTCGTTTTTCATCCTTTTGTATCTGATGATTTCACCGTACTGCCGAGTTCGGAGGGATTGGCCATAAAATCCGTGATGGTTTTGAATCTAGAACGGGAAATTCACTTTTGCCCACTTTTTTGGTCTTCGGAAGTGTTTTCGTATTTGGGACTCTTTCCGGATTTTATTTTCCGCAGTCGTTATTTACCCTTCCCCGTCCGGCGTTTTCTTATGGGTTTTTGCCGTCCTCCGCGATTTATGTTCATGAAACGAACGTAATGGCCGATAAAACTGTCGATCCGCGTAACGCTCGCGGCGCTTCTTATTCCTGGTTTTACCCCACTTTTTCGTAATTAACATCGCGTACCATCATCCGTGGTCGGTGTTTACGTCGTTCTGTTGGGTCAGCAGTAAGTGTTGCTAAAAAGCTTATTTGGTCTAGGTTCTGTGATGGTGCTTCCTTATGGGGTTTTTGGAGCTTATTTTGTTTGGCAACAGGAATCATCCGTGAATAAATGAAAAGGTCGCGTTTAGGGATGCTGATGCTACGTAAAATAATGTTAAATAAAAAAGGCTGGACTTCGTATTTTCCTTAACTAATTTTTAATGCGTTCTCCGCGCCTCCGGTCGCATTAAAAGTTAGTTGTGGAAAACACGAAGTCCTGAGCTTTTTATTTAGTCATGGCGCATCATCCATATACCATTTTCTCCTGACGGAAGCTGTTATTTTGATACCAATAACAAATTATACATCTTAGTGCATAATTTTTTTATTAAAAGTTATTCGACTTTTTATCTGTTCGCACGAAGATTCCGTTTCTTTCAAAATAATGATTACTTGGAGGGCATGATTCGGTTTTCGTATTTGTTGAATATATTATCAAGTAATTGAATGAAGAACGGCGTGAGTGGTGTAAATTAAACTTAAGTGTGATATCCTACGAAGTTAGTATAGAATGGAGGAAAGAACTTGTGTTTTGTTTACAATTTTTAATGAAAACGATCGATTAGGTTTTGACGAGTAATTTTCAGGCAATACTTAATAAATACTCTTTATAATTGGTACAACGTGATGTAAGCTCAAGGAAACCTGGTTGTGTGGTAGCATTAAAAATCATGGTGGAAAATTAAAATGTGTTTTTTTTTCATTCTATTCATAATGGGTTTCCACGAGACATCGCCTTTTACTGTTGTTACCTAATTTGCCTGTTCACTTGTTGGATTTATCTTCATCTTCATTCCTTCAATGGTAATCCAGTGTGTGTCTTAGATTAATAAGATCTGAATCAATATATTGCTTTTCCTATGCTTTACTGTGAATATTCCTATGCGTTATGATTATTGAACAATATTAATAGTATCTGTACTAATGTTGGATCTTTTTTATTTACAGCGGGGGTCAGACGAACTGCTCTCGCAGAGTGGAGCCGTGAGCAATGGCTCCGTGATGAGCCCACAGCCCAACCACGCTGACAACAATAATGACGCTAAGAAGGTAAGGAATATCATTTTATCTTTTCCATTCGGTAGACAGGCCACACAGGTGGTGTCAAATTAGCATTCTGGTAGTCTTCAGAGATTTAAAGTCACGCAGAGTCACCGCCCATTGCCTTAAAGTCGCATAAAAGGTTTCGGTACGTTTACAGTCTCGTCTTTAAAAGGCGTCATATTCCGTTGGATTGAAATCGGCATTGTCTCCGCGCGACGCGAGCCTTCCGTAATAGAACGCGATGCGTCATAATTCCATTAGCTCTTTCCGATGTCCCTTCCTATGTCATCGTTTGTCTCCCGCGGATCCCATTTAACGACCGGCCCTTTCGCTTCCATTGCCGGTTCTTTCTCCCGCGGCCATATTTGGTCATCTCCATCGGCTGAACTCTTTTTAAGGATCTCCTGCCGATGCGTCGATTCTGATCACGTGACGCCAGTTTCCTCTGATGATCGCCGAGACTTTGCTCTCATGACGACAAACCTGAATGGTCGTAGCCTAAGGGGATTCTCTTCCGAGACGAGACTCAGTTTTTTCGTCCGTCTCGTCGCGTAGTAAAACTGAACTGCTAGTGATACTTCGCTTTTAATCCCGCGGAGATTCATACCGTGAAACGTCGAAAATTTAACTTTTCGCTGTGGGATCATTTCTGGTTCACTTCAAGCAACGATCTGGCTGGGTTGCGTTCTCCCAGCGTGATTATATTAAATACATTCGAACGCTTTTTGATCCTATCGAGTAATTTTATGATACGCTGCATTCAACGTAATTTAAATTTTGAGGAATTTTTAAATTAACTTCCAAAGTATTAGTTGTAGAACTCATTATAATTCATATTCAAAATGTTATATGGCTACCAATTCCACAAAATAAATGCATGCGTTTAAATATCAAGCGGTTTCGATTAATAACGTCATCATCAGGTGCAATTCACATTTTTAATTTTAATGGTTTTTTTTTCAAGGATTTTAATTTTATATTGCATATGTTTGTTTAAATAATTATCAAACCGCGCTAGTTTACCGTACGTTTTGACGGAATCTTTTATTTTGTTTTTTTTATTGCATCTGAATTTATTTTATACCGAATTACATCAACGTCATAATCAATTTATGGAAAGGTAATATTCAATACCTTTAAATAGAGCTGAAATCGCTTTCGTCCCGGTTTCAAACTGACTGCGTATGTGCTTCCCAACTTGTGTTACTTCATGGTTTACCATATAATAACTTATCATTCTGACTCTACTACAAAATATTCTGTTGTTTATGGTGTGGATGTTAAGTAATTTCATGTTAGCCTTAACTTTTAAGCTTTTATTTTTTGTGTATTTTAATTCAGGCAGAAACTCTTAGTTTTTTTTAGTTTCGTTCTTTTAGTTAAAAGATATGTATTTCGTTTAATAAAACACATTATTAAGATCTTGTCTTTGCTTTTGGATCGAGTTCTTAACCCTACCCATCAAAAACGCATGTACATTTTAATTAGGGTTATCGACTTTTTCGCTGCGATTCCCTAGACCAATATATTCCAGCGTTCATCCACAAGAGGTGGGTTTTATGTATTCTTATGCGTTTTAAGCCTATGATTTTATAAATAACTTGTATTAGGCATATTTTCTGTCGGTTCTCTTAACTTTATGTTGTAACTTCTGTTTGTTTTTCGTAGCGTTGTTTACACTACAAGGTATTTCTTATTCCAATGATTTGTGGTTACGGGGTAATTTACTTGAAAGCTAAGAGGGGTGCGGGAACCGGAAAGGTTGGTAACCCTATACTTTTTTCGACCACTTGTGTGCGTTGTGAGTCCTCCTTTTCATTCAATGGCTTTTCGTACCGATTCGAGATTGAAATTGTTCATTTCGGTCGCGTTGAAAACAATGGCGTCGGAACTAGCATCGCGAGAACTCTCCCATTCTTCGGTTTCCTAAGTCATCCTTGGCGGAAGATCCCATGTTCCTTTTGCGGTCTGTATCCATTCGCTCTTTACTGGTATCTCGCGGGAACGTTGCCTCTCCCTTTCCACTTTTCCATTTACCTCTTCTCTTCCTGTTCCGCCCATCTCATTTCCTTTCGACTCTTCATTCTATTCGTTGTCTCCTTATCACTTTTCGTTCCACTTCCATCTGCCCAGAATACCTCGATTACAGTTCTTATCGCATTCTGGATTTCCTTCCGTTTCTGGCCCTTTTCCTTTTTTAAATGATATCTGCTGCAATGCTTCTCTCCTTTCCTCTTGAGTCCGCATTTTGTTTACATCATTTTAGTTTCATTTTTGTTTAGTGCAAAAGGAGGCGGTGATATCTAATTTTTGTACCACCATGATCCACATGGGCGTCGATATATGAGGAATAAGTCCGTATATTATTCATTGCAGAATGGTTATATTAAAATTATTTGGTAGGTGACCACAAATACTTCTGTGAGAGCGAACGTTCTTATTATTCAAGACACTCATACAATTCTCTAAGACTCATAAATCTAAGACACTATAAATAGTTTTGTTAGCAAGAGCTATGATTAAAAATAATGTCACTATTTTTGTGCGATCGCAAAATGATTTACAATAATTATGCAAGTTAATACACGTGATCATAAACTTTAAAAAATCATTAAACTTACTCTGAGGTTCATCAAAAGATCTATACACTTCGCGGGAAGACACATTCCTCCCTTCCTCTTCGTTTATTATTTAAGGAGCCTTGGAAACCATTTTTTTACTTTTTTATTTTCGTTCAAAATCATCTGAAGTCCGTGGGGTGATATAACGGAAACATTGTGGCCAGAAATTGTGGCAGCCCTTCATCACCCATGGCGCCGATCTGACGTTCACAATTTGCTCACTAACCGCTATCATCCAAGGTTCAAAATTCTGCTTCTCTTAATAAATGTAACTGGCTTTTCCAATATCGACTGTATAGTTTTCATGTCCCCGCATCCTCATTCTTTTCCAGTGATGATGATCGTCTCACCTTGGCTTCATTCAATCCTTATTTTTTTACTCTTCTTACGGTATCTTTGATTTGAAGTTCTTTCATTTCCTATCGCCTTAATCTCCTATTATTTCCTTGCCTTCCTCCTTTTCTATTCGTTTCGTCGTTCGCTCTTTCCCTCGCAACATCCTTTCCGAATCCATTTCCTCTCCCTCTCCTTCCCTTACTCTCCCTCCTCCATTCCTAGCCTTCCTCCCCAACACATTCATAAAAGATTCACGGTGGTATTAATCAAGTGGCCGTTGAAACATTTCCCACATCACGGACTCAGCCTCCCGCTGACGTTCTCCGCGCTCGGGCTTCTGGGAAATACCCGTTGCCCCGGCTTCCATTCTATTTATTGTTTATTTCGGACGAACTCTCGCTACCTTTCGAGCGGTTCCTCTCCCCCGCCGCAGAACTCCCCCCTCCTGGCCCGCGCGCTTTGTGGCGTCCACGATGAAGTCCGCGACAAAGGTAATTGTGAAGATGGGATGATTCCGGGGCGCTTACGGGATGAGATAGGATAAGAAGGGAATGGCGGCGACTGGAGAAAGCGGCGCAGCGAAAGGGAAAGCGGGAGGGCGTTAAAATGTCCGAAGTGCGGAAAGCCTTCTTCCGCTTACATAATCCCCTCCCCGCGCTTCCTCTCCCCTGCATTCGTTAATTGAGGGATTCATTATTCATAGCAATTTCTTTCCGTTCCGGGTGAAAGGATGGAGTTTAAAAGGGGAGGGGGCTCTTCATTTGCCAGGAGTGCTTTTTTCCCCCCGGAGCTAGGAGGTTTTTCCCCTCTGTTCTCGGTGTTTATAGATTGGCATTATTCATTGTTTCCAGCGATATCGCTTATTATACAAAGGGAATCGTAATTATTTCGAGAGAGCGGCTCGTGTGGGTTTGACAGATCTTTGCGAGTTAATTTGGAGCGGGAAAAAATCAGACCCCGGCGCATGTTAATGCCTGCCTATGCGAGAGATTAAAGAATCATCCGGGGATGATTCGATCGAGTGTTTTTACCTCGCGCGATAATCACCACGTCGCGTTCTTTTTAACCCGCATAGTGCGTCATTCGCTTTTATAAATTTTAATTTTTATGAATTGTGTTATTATAAAACTGGGTGGAAATATGCGGGACGTCCGCCTGCGAAGGAATTAAGCCCTCTGCTTGCTTTTGGTAACAGGCGTTCTGAAATGATGTGCTCAGTAATAAATTGGAAACGTTAGAGCACTGTATGTATTAATGCAGCGTAAATAGTAATGGGCTAAGCTTACGGTTGATTCAGGTTCGCTAACTTCTCTTTCCTATATGATTTATTAATTCTTAATTTTGCTGGATGGATTGCATTTGTAATTGCCGTGTCATGTTTTTTAGTATTTTGCGGGAAAAGTAAATACCCTTGTCGTGCTAATTCTTTTAATTATTATTTCGCTTTTAATTATTTATTCGCTTTTCGACGGATTTTTGTAAGCAAATAACTAATATTTCTCATCAGGTGGTGAATGTGGACCCTCCTCCAATTGATATTCGTCCTGGATTGTAGTTGATTATTGTAATATATGGAGTAGTAGTTTTCAAGTCCTTTCATTCTATTACATCACGTCCATTGTATTCCCCAAAATATGCATTTGTGCGTATTATTGGTAACAATAATAATCATGTCTTTATTAAGGCGAATTTTAGTCTAATGAGACCACTCTTACAATTAACCTTGGTTAGGAGATCACAGAGGAACTGATTTAATCAGAAATGGAGTCCTCGCGGGAACGAACCGGAAGCATTTATTTGCGGAAAATAAGATTACATATTGACAGATTTTAGGTGTTCGTTTTTAATCTTATTGTGGAAATTTCTAGCTTGCCCATGTATTCGTAGTCGTACTAATAATACATTTAAGCATCCAAAGACTTGGATTACGCATTAGAATACCTTTTTTTTTGAACCCGAACTCAACAGTAGTAGTATTGTTTAAAGTGCTTGGACAACTTAGGTCATTTCGCACGTAGGCCCCCACCGGGAATCGAACCCGGGACCGCTTTCGTTGCAGTCGAACGCGTTTCCCACTTGGCTATCCGGGAGCCCCCGAACTCAGCAATTTGCGGCATTATTTATTAATCGCCTGGTCTCATTTTTATTCGGCTTATTCATCGAGAAAAAGACTTCTATCAAGGCATCGCCAGCAACTGAACGGATCTGTAAGAAAGCGCCCTAATATTTATTTAAGGCACGTTAAACCCACGTTTCCACTCGTTTATTTCATCCGTGTTAGGATACTCAGCAGTCTTATACTCTGCCGTACTCGCCTTACGTTCCTTGTGATTCATCTCGGAGGGTTTTTTCTCTCCTCACGGTTTCCTGTCCCAAAAACCTCTTCATTCACTCCTCGACCCGTGCACTCGTACCTTCTCGACCTCTTTTTTTCCCCTCAGCGTCCCCATCCTCTTTCACGACGCCATGAATAGCATTCTTAGCAATTTATTTCATCGTCCCTCACCCCTGCGGGAAAACCATCCAATATTTGGCACGACCAGATTTACTTCACCCGCCAGATATTCATTGATCTAATTTGCTCTCTGGGCGCACGGCAAAGGCGGGTGTGTTCTCCGGCCGCAAGTGCAGAGGTATGCGGCCGCCGATGCCGCACGAGGCCCTTTCCCCCTCGCATTGTTCCCGCCCCGAAACCACGGCTTCCCCTTTCTCTGACAGTTTCTCTTCTCCGTATCACTGTAAACCCCTCTCTCTTACCTTCATCACTTGTCTCCCCTTCCGCTAGCATCCACTCATCTGCCTCGAATTCGGGGCTTGCTTCCATTCCGCCCACGCGGAGTAATTAATGCGGGGGAGACGAGAGTACCCACTCTTCTACGTCTCTCCGTTCTCGCGACCTCTTCCGACCCTAATCGCTTCTGTTTTTCCTCTTTCTTGTGATGTGTGATATTCTTCTGAAGGTTTCGCGTCTCAAGTGGTGCTTTTGGAGTGAATTATACGGTGTCATTGCGAAGATAGCTTGAAGAACGAGTGGCTGACTAATTCCGACTGTCGAAATTATTACCCTGATGTTGCTAGATGAACTGGTACAGAATCAGCTGAGGAATGCTTCGTTGGATACTAATGCATGCGCGGGTAAGCTGAATTTTCAGAAATGACGGCTAAAATCACGCAAGTTCCTCATCAGGTTCAGATTATGTGTCGTTTGAATTAGGATTATCATCCTTTTTCTATTCGATCTGTTATAATTAGTACGTATCGCTTGGATAATTCATAAGTTTAAGCTTATTTACTCAGAATTTGTTCTTGTAAAGTTGTCAAGTTATAGTTTTTGATGGCTCAAGATCACGGTTTCTGTCTGGTGCTCTGTTGCAATTGAAGTAAGGATGAAAATTCCAGAAATCTGTAAACTTGCAACTTGGTGCAAATATATCTGATTACAGAACTCACCGAAAACTAAGCCAAAATGTCTTCCCCTTTTTGTGGCTGCTCTACAACCGTCTCTTGAATAATGTAAGATCCTCCTTCACTCTCGCCACCTTTAAAACTCGTCACCAGGATTCGAATCTGGTCAACTTACGAAACAGCTAACTAAGGTCGATGGTGTCCAGCACGAGTGCTCATAAATAAATGTGTATTAAGTTAATTCGAAATGATTTCTCAGCCGTAACAATTTAGTAAGTCTCTCGATGACGTAACAACATGGATAGTGTAATCATCTCATGCTCTGTTTTAGCACTAAATTGGCATACAAGTGGTCATCTCTCGTCCTTTCCTCGACACAAGGCTCGCTATCCCTGACCTGGGTTTAGCAGGTTAGAACGGAAAGGGTAATTTTTATTATCATTGTACTATTCTGCTGCATTCGTTTCTGCGTATTGCGTTTCTCCTTCTTTCACATTCACTCCCGCTGGTACCTTTTGAAAAGTGTTCTTTGATATGTAATATTTCTTTCTATCCTTATTCTCTCATTCCTCATGTGCGCTTTCTGTCATCCCAGTTGTTACGCTTACCTCTTTCTCTGTCATTTTCCTCTATCTGCATAATTTCACTCTCTGTTTTGCCTTCCTTTGTTCGCTCCTCGCCCTTTAAATTTCCTTTTCCTCTAGCCCCGTTTCTCGCCGTCATCTGTCTTAATTTCTTCTCTTTCCAATTTACCCTCTCTTGCACTCACTTCCTTTTCCATCTCTCGCGACCCTCCGAGTTTAGCTCTCGCCCTCCGCATGCCATTCTTGTATATTTTCCGTTTTTCATAAAACGATTTTCTTCAAACCAGTAGCAGCTGGATTAATACAGAGCTTCTTAGAAAAGTTCTACGAGTGGTGGTGATATTGGTGATAAAAGTCTTGCCCTATTACACTTTATGGTAATAGTTAATGAATTCTTTTTAGGTTATATTGTCTTAGTAGTCTGGATCTCCAATATGAATAAAATTGAATCGAAATTCATGGAATGTAATTGTAATAGAAAATTGTTACTGTCAGAAATAGAACCCGGACTTCCAGGGCGGATGTTTTAACTGATTGAGCTAAACGATAGAACTTTTAATTTTGATGCTTTTATTATGGTTTATGTAGCAGTATTTATTATAGATATGACTAGTCACCAGAGCATTACTGATTTTTTTATGACTCCCCCTCCTCAACCATGAGTAAGTTTCTTTCATTTTTTACATAAATTGCCAAGTTTTTGTGTTTAAGGTCGTTTACCTCACAATCGTTGCAAAACTGCTCTTTTGTGATTAGTCAATAGTTTTTCTACATTTAAGTTCTTTTTCTCTTTGCTATTTCATTCTAAGTTTTAGATAGACTTTCAGCCCATGTTTCTATATACTTAAGGTTCTGCTTTAAGTATTTATAAATTTGGGCTAAATAAATCAAACCGAAGGAAAAAACATCAGCTGGAACGCGTCATTGCCTTTTAAAATTTCGACTGCTCATTCAAACGAGATATTATTCCGAGTGACATTTCCGCTTTCTGTTACTCGGGCCGATCGATGAAAGTTCGCGAATTATTCGGAATGTCAGTAGGGGTCACGATGTCAGAGAGTTTCCATTGAAAATTTTCGAACGTTTACCCGGCGGTTTTACATTTATTGCACGATTGTCGGTGCGTATCTTTGTGAGGTCGCCATACTTCTGTCATCTTGACACAGTCATCGAGTTCCTTCCGATTACGTGTCTGCTCATCGTTTTCCATTAAATTCTCCGGTTATCTCTCTCGGCAAGGATTTCCTTACATTCTTTCACATAGCGCCGACCGCTCCCCCGCCGTCATTCGCCTCTCAGCTCACCTTTTCCTCTCCAACCTTCCCTAACTCCTAGCATTTATTTTTTTCCAGAGGGCCTTCGGAGCTTCCTCCTTTTACGAAGGAAAGAAGAAATTTAAAGGGAACAATCTAATGATTTTTTTTATCCTCTTATCAGAACAAATTCTCTCCGGAACACGGGACTGTATTTTTGCCATTTTTCGAATTTCCTCTCAAAACCTCTTCCATTCCCTTTCCCTTAATTTTCCTTTTTTATTTCCCTTTTGGGCGGTTTTTTTTCTTTGCGGGATGATATTCATACTTTCTAATAACTTTTGGAAACCTGATTTCGTCATAATTTGGATGAAAGATATAGGGGCTATATTTGGTTGAAAAGCTCCGCGGATTTTCAATTTACCTCCCTTCTTCCGAAAGACAATATGGCGGGAAGGCGAAATTTTCAATTATTCCAGTTTGAAATGTGTAGCAGGAGGCAGAAATAATCAACAAAGCGGGTTTGTTAGCGCGTAAATATGTTTTAGTATTTATCTTTCAAGGGAGGCCGGTATTGTTTGAGGTTCTTTTTCGCGAGATTTAATTTCTCTTTTTGAACTCGTTTTTAACGGATTTATTTTCCAGCGGAAGCTTTTATGTGCATAAGTGAGGAGTTTACTTCAGTGCGAAATACTTTCATCTCTTGGAAATCTTCGCCGTTTTGTATCCTCTCCACGAGGGTGTTAAATGAATCTGCGGTGGCGCTACGAGTCAGAATGAATTCCGTTTTTATCCCGAAACGCAGCGAAATGTATTCCTGCCCTTTGGCGCTTTTGGTGTTTCGGTCTTCATCTTCAGGCCTTTCTTCACTTTTTTCCTTCGTTATGTGACTCCATCATTGGTATGCAAGCGCTCGGATCTCACCGTGCCCAAGATTTATGCCGTAATTTTTTTCGCATCTGGGTTTTTGGGCCCTATTTCCCGTCGTTCCTCTCATCCGCTTTCTTTCGTCAGGGTAAGATTTCCTAATTAATATTTAAAATTTGCGGGACGATGGAGTCGGAAGTTTGTCTGGGTAATAAAAGAATGAATACAGTGGACCTTGAAGGTGTGAAATTCCTAATACGAATCAAACTTGCATTATGCGTTATGAAGTCGTTCGCACACTGGTGATCAAACATTTAATTTAACTCAGATGTTGACAGTGCTCTATCCGCAAATGAATGTTGTTTCACGAGAGGTCCTTCATTTTAATTTTTGTTTATTGAGTGCGTTTCACTGAACTTTTCCCTGATCAAAGTTTGTCACTGATGGTTACCGGACGCGGTGGCGGAGTGGTAAGCGTGCTAACGTTCCAACTATAATGTCGTAGGTTCGAGTTCAGGCTAGTCATATTCTTCCGCGAATTATTTCGCGTTAAGTTTCACGTTAAGAGCGTGACTTGTTGAATGGTTGTTTGTATTTCTAAATAATATCAATTAAGGGAATGAATATCATTGGGATTTATTCCTCTTTCCATTAAAGGGATTATTATTTCATGGTTGTTCATTTAATCATTCCTCTCTCGTAAATGAATTGAGTTAAGAGTTAAGTTAATTGAGTCCTGTAAATAAAATTATGATAATTCAAGTACGTTTCCTTATAATTCTATATGTCCGACGAAGCAATTTTTTTTTTCGAAATGTTATTTAATCTAGTAATAGTACACACTTCCTATATCTACTAGAAGGATATATTTCAGTATTTATTTTCATCACCGGGATACAAATATCAGGCCAGAATAATCTCTGCACGTACATAAATTAACTTGTGTTATCTACTCAGGATTCAGTCTGTAAAGGTTTACTTTGGTGCCATAATGAAACCGCCTGTCTTTGTCATCTTAATTCGCGCATCACTTAGCTATTACTAAGTTATTTAAAAAGTAGAATAGCGAAAATTATTTCGCGAATAGTTTCACGTTAAGGGCGAGACTTATTGTTCACCCGCGCTGTGGCCGTTTTTTAAATTCGCCTCGTATTTAACCAGTGTTTTGTTTTTCTCGTCGCATTCATCTCCGTCCTTTTTTTCCCTCCATTCTTTATCTCCCGTTCGCTTCTGCATCCCTTTTCCTCGGGCGGTTTACTGTTGTGCCGCCGTGCCATTGTGTCGGACGAGGGAACGAACCCAATTACCAGAGCCCCCGGCGCACGGGGGCTGAAGTGTATGGGGAGGGCTGTTGGAGGAGGGAGGGGTCGAGTGAGAGAGTAAAGAATTCTGCGGAGTGAGGGAGCAAGGGAGGGATGAGTTTTTTTACCGGCGTGGCTGGGGGCGGTTGCTTCAGCGTTGTTGTGTAGTGGGGTCGGGGGCGGAGGATTGGTGTGGCTCGATTCCTCACGAGGAAGAGGCTGTGGGTGGTCCGCTAGAAATCCCGAGATTGAAGGGAAGAGGTGGACTAATGGATGTGTGTCGGGGGCTTGCGCTTTCTCCCCCCTCTCTCTTGTTTCTCTCTTCCCTTTCTTTCCGCTCGCGCTGCCTTGCGGCGGGTGAGGAAGAAGTGGTGCTCCTAGCCGTTCCATCACCTTCGTGAAGAGAACGCTGTGTTTTGATTCGCTCGTAGGATGCGTCTCGGTGGTTTTTGGATTTGCGGCTTTTATTAGGGGGCTGCGCGGGCGTGTTAGAAGTGAAATTCGGCGATTCTACGAGACGAAGTTGTGGATTGTTTAAAGGTTTCAGTCGAGTGGGCTCTAAACGCGGAGTTGGCGTGCTAACGTTTTGTTTTTCCAATGATCATCAAATGCTGATTGCTTCCGGAAATACTGTGGCCACATCTTCATTATCTTTTGTGCTCTCATGACCTCCGTTGGTTGATTAGTAGCTTTTTAAAAGAGTCCAATTAACATCTCTTGAATCGTAGGTGAATGGAAAGGTAACCATAATGGTAGATTATAAAAAAAATTTTCTTCTTAGCCCTGCGTTAAGATTTGCGTTTGAGAATGTTTTTTTGGGACTCTCGATGAACTGGTTAACGTTGATTTTGATCGTTCTGATGAGTGGGTAACGACTTAACGATCAAGAAGCATTTTGGAAACAGAGTAACGTTGTTGCTTTCGATAACGAACGTTTAGATTAAATAATAATCATGGTCAAAACAATAATAAAATCTATAATTCTCTAATTAGGGAATATACTTTTAAGAGCTTTGAACTTCTAGCTTTCAATTGGTTACGTAAGAAATTTTCCATTTTAGTTTTAGGAATTTTTTCCAAGCATGCTACATACTTCGTTCTGTATATCTTCATTCTATATCAGTTACATACACCCCCTTTCATGTTAAACAATCTATGAATTAAAATAAATGACCATTTGACTAAATGACAGCTGAAGGATTCACGTTAAGGAATACCTCTTGAGTTTTTATCTGTACGCACGAGCAGTGATCACGAGAGTGATTCATCTAAAATTCTCGTCTTATATTCGCTGACCCTACGCAGGGAAAATGATTAAATTTTTCCGTCGGAAAGTTTCCCTCGAATTTTTGCGAGCGGCGCTGGCGTGCCGTGGAATGCCAAGGTGACTTCAGAGGGCATTTCCACTCGCATTTTTCGGAAATGCTTACTTTGTTCCCGAAAATGTCGGCTAGTAAATATTGTATCGCTCTAGGGCAAGCTTAAAATTTCTGCGGACGCGCGCAGAAAAGCGATTTGTTTATTTATCAGTTACCCACAATTCAATGTTTTATTTTTCCCACGGATGATCTCCCTTGACGATTCCGCGGTCTCTCGCGAATTGACAGGGAATAGTTATTTTGTCCTCTCCCCATTCCTGTTGCGCCATTCGATGCGTTTCGCTCATATTTTTATACTCGGTACTTTTTCTCTTTTTTTTTGTTTTATCTATTTAGGCTCATGCCTTTGCCACGTGCTCGGATATCTGTACTTAATTTCTCCGAAAGAAAACATTTGCGTTAGAAAAAACCCGCAAAAAAATAGCGGAATGAATATAAATGTAGTCGACTCAGTTGAGTATCTCGGATTCATACTCACAAAGAATTTTAACTGGAGCACACATCGAAAAATTAAATGGGAAAACAACTGAAAGGCTCTGTTTTGATAAAGCGCATTGTAGGTTATGTTTATTCACCCTGTTAGGGCCCCAACTGGAATATGCGGCAAGTATATAGGATCCAGTGGATTGAACGTGTATCGGCGAACTCGAAAAAATTGCTGAGAAAGGCGATGCGATTTGTTAAACAAATGCTCTGTTGAAAAGGGGTAACGAAAAAGCTCTGAGATGCAAATTGGGAATCCTTGAAAGAAAGGAGATTAGAAACTAGGCTGCAATTGCTTGATAAATTCAGAGAAAGTACATTTATGGAAGACGTAATTAGTATTATGCGACCCCCTGCTATTTCGGCCGATCCGACAATGAGCGTAAAATAAGAGAAATAGATGCGAGGACAAGTAGTTTTAGGGACACATTCTTTCCGCGAAAGTTATGCGACAGCGAAACAGAAGAGGTAACTCAGACGCTTGGTGTTTGCCCCCCCCCCCCTTGTTACATGCCGAGCGGTATTTTGGTAGATGTAGGTATCTGTTTTGTATTTTGGGTTCCTTTTACTACGTATATATACTTTTTCTCAATTTTCCCTGGTGCTCGTTCAAGTACCTCGTATTTTCAACTTATATTCTTTTATCCGGTTTTGTTTTAACCGTCCTACTCATTAACCAGCTTTATATTATAATTTATCCTACTTGGGTTACATTTCTGTCGGATGTTCTAGCAGAAGATACTAAACCCTTGGTAAAAGCACTTTCTCTGTTTAAGATTAGGTATGTTTCTTTCCTCCGTTGTCAAAATATCTTCGTTTTTATCCATGACTTTTTCTACGAAAAAAATTTTCGTTGTCGAAATTTTTTTTCGACGATGAAAATCAACCTATGCTAGTTGCTGATTTAATTCAATGAGGGGTTTGTATTTTATGCTTGAGTGAAAAGATGATTTAAGCAATAAATGTATTGGATAATACACGCTCTCTGCGGTTGATGTGATGCTTCAGATGGTGGAAATTTGATTCAAATTTACTTCATTTTAAATATGTTTAGTTCAGTATCTTTTTAATACTTTTTTTAGATCTGCGGCTTTGGTGTTATTCTCCAAACATATTCTAGTAAACGAACTTAAGTAGTTAGGAGTCCGTTTCTGTCTGTGTAAATATACGAGTACATATATCGGTGATAGATTTCCGTCAAATCTCTCTTACGACCCTTTCTACTTCTTGTTCACCTTTAAGCTCATTCTCTTTCACTCCCTTTCTCCCTCATTTACCTCTTCACTCTTTCATTGTTAGTCTCAATTATGCTTTGAAAATAAAGTGGTTTCCTCTTCTCCCTCCAACTCCTCTTACAACCTCATCTATGTCTATTTCTTCCTTTTGGCTGGCCCTTTTTCTTCGTTTTCTATCTTCCCTCCCTGAAGCCTCTTTCTTTCCACCCGATCACTCCTGACCTTTCTTTCGCTCTCTTCTCCTTTGTTCTCCAGTTCCCTCCATCCATCTCCTTGATTTCCCTCTCCTCCTTTGTCCTTTTTACTTCGCCCGGTTCACTTTTGGAACATCTCGTTCCTCGCCTTATAATTTTATTTGTCTACCAAGGAAAAAATAGCGCTATTTTGCTTCTTTCTTCGTCTTTCGTTTATTTTTATCTTCCGATGCACCCTCGCGCGCGCCAGAATACGCTAGCACGTATAATTACCTACGTTGACGGGCGTGGGTGTCATAAGATTGAAGAAAACGTGAATTCAAGCATATCTATATGCTGAATTATGATTCTGATGTTTAGTTTGTAGAGTTGTATAATATGTGTGTAGCAGCTACTTTCGTAAAGCTTGAAGCTGTTAAATTTCCTATGAAAATGTACACTGAATTTTAGCCCCGTGTGTACTATTGCTGAGTTCTGTGGAATAATTTTCATCAGGCTTTTGCACTAGGTTGTTTTGTAATGAAGCAGATGAATTTATTCTTATACCTCGAGATCTTTTTAAACTACAAAAACGTTCTTGACTGTTGTTCTTACTCGTATCGTTCTGAAATTGGCAGAAACCAAGAAAGGGTTTAATAATTTTAGAAGAATTAAGGTAGGAAAGATAATCAAATGTCAATCGAACTCGGTCTAGCGTCCGAGGTTGTTTAGGTTTAAGAATAACCTTCATTCCCAGGCCTCCAGTGTCCCCAGATCCTTCTATATTTAAACTTAATTTATCGTTGTAGATATATGGCATGACATCCCTGGTTGCTATTTTAAAGAATGTCCTCTAGTTAGTCAAAGATTTTTAGGCTCATTTCTCTCTCAGTTAAATCGTCCATTTTATGTGGCTCCTTGTTAGAAACGAGTTCAGGAGTTAAGCCGTAAACTTAGATTATCTTGTTAAACTTAATAATTCCTCCGAATGCAAACTTAATTTTATAGACTTGTTTCCACGGCTTTATTTTTAATGAGTTTCCTCTAGTTCCACCTTACATTGCGTGGTTTAGTTGACATGGTTGATGGTTCATTCTGCAGTAGATTTTTTAATATTCAGTTCTTTTTTATTTTATCTGACCTCAAGTAGAGTGAGAATTTTTTGCTAGTATTTGCCGTCATATAATTGAGTGTATTTTGATATTTCCGTATTAATTTCTGTTTCAATCTTGTAATTACCTCTTAATGTTAAGATCTTTTTGGAAAATTTTAAGTTTATTCTCAGTACAGAATTATAGAAACTCGAGATTCCATGGAAAGCCTCGTCATCTGGTTGGCTTAATGTAGTTTTCTCAAGTAAAATACTTGAACTCGCTCTTTGTTTACCCTTTTCACCTTGAATTCAATTTTAAGTGAGGTATACATATGAAGGTAATGAACGTTAAACTTGGCTAGCCGTAGTCTTTGTGACTCCTGTGCAATGTTAATCCACCGGAGACGAATTTAGTCGTTTAAATCAGATCCTTGTTCCAGGATATTTTCTTTGTTGTTAATTTTGAAAACAAGTCCATTTATCCAGTTTTTCGTTAGCTATGAGTATTGGTGATTTGTTAACAAAAGAAATGAAAGTTCTTGATATCTAACAGGAAATTTAACGAATGGAAATAATGTGATAGTTTGAGTAGCAACGTGTATGTAATTTTGTCCATGAGCAAGCATTGTTTTACGAATGTCATGTTTAACAGCGTAGCATAGATAAATATGGGTATACTCAACTCGCTATTTCTTTTACATTTGCGAAATTTATTATTTTAAACTTCAACGATGGTTATGCATTAATTTATGATATTTCAGCGGTATGGAGGTATTGTTTACTAAACATCAGGCTGATCTTATAAAACTTATGAATTAGAACAGTTCTCATTCATTTTTAATATCTTTGATTTTTATCGTCAATTTCGTTTCATCTTATTTTAACCTTTTATGCTACCCAGTGAGTACTTTGGGGCAGTGAAATGTTTTGTACGAGGGAAAATTGCAATGCAGTTATTCCTCGTTCTGTTTTTGATTTTAATTCCCATAGATATCTCTGGATATTGGCAATCATGTTCGAGGAAAGTACCTTCAGAATTTTTCAAAACCCATCTTAACCCCTGTTATGATATGACGCAGGAGACTTTCCCGAAATGCTGGAAAACCTCTAAAAATGAATTTCGGGTAATGGAATTTTTTATTGGTGGGGGTGGGAGATATCGAACTCCATCAGTCCCGCGTGATCAAGAGCGATACCACAGTTACCGCATCACTTCGATGTCAGCCATTATTGAGTCCACAATCGTCCATAGTTAATCTGGCGAATGAGGCACTGAAAATTTCCCTACATCGCTTCCGGAAATCGATCGTTATTGTTTCATTCAGTCGTATTACGTTTGAACTTTTGACTCTTGGTGCTACATCGTAAGTTCTTTATTCGCATTTCGAAATAAAAATGTTAATCCATATTTATATCATTTGTGATTTTTATAATCGTTGTCTATTGAATTTATTTTCAACTATTGGGTCCTGCCACGAGTACGTTCAGTGCCTTTCTGTCTTTCTACAAATTTCTTGTTATATTTTTATTTTTTAACTATGGACAACCGTCGTTTACCGTACTTTTTCCAGTGTTTTTCAAGGCTTGATTTATTTTGCTTGAAAATATTTCTGACGGGGCCGGGACTCGAACCCGATTCTCCCAATTGCTGGTTGGTTGCTTTATCCATTACTCTATCCGGCCATTCCGAAAATTATTTCTTCATGTTATATATTAGAGCTTCGGTAATGTTTATTTTTTCATTTATTCACAGTAGGTATGAACACATGCAGTTGTAATTGTTAGTTTCGGGTCGATCTAGAGCCCCAATTGTAATCTCGGATATTGTCACCGAGTTATATGGAGGAAATAACGTGGCGAAGCGGAGATGTTCCGCAAACAATAAGCAATTACAACCTCGCGATTGTTCTCGCTTGGAATCTGTATTGAGCGGCGAAGTTGGGCCCCTCCTGCTATCACGTCCTCTCTCTATTCAACATATTTCCGCGCTCGTCTTCATCCCAAACCCATTTTCGCCCCCTCCCTTTCCATTTTACTCTCAGTTGTTTGAGAAATTGAAACCGTCGACGCTGTAAACACTTATGAAAAACCTCTCCAGAAAATAATTTTCAATTTAGTCGAGGATATGAGAGCTGGAAGGGAAGGAGTAGGGAATCTCACAACCTTAATGAAAACCTATCATCCAGAGTCCACTCAAACCCTGCCGAGAAGCGACACCTCGCTCAGTAGTAGGCGGAAGTAGTGTGAGAGAGGGTATCTCGCCTCATTTCCCGTGGTTTATCCTTCCTCAACGATGTACCCTTCCTCGTCTCATCCTCTTCTTTTCCCTTCATCTCCAGGGTCTTCTGGAAGCTCCCAAGGGCAATAGGCTCGGCCAACAATTAGGGATCTTATCGTGGGGTTTTTGCTACCTAATGGAAAGGAAACATTGTTAGATTAGATAAACGTTGGGACGGATAAAATTCAATTCCGGAGGAGGTGAAAAATTGTGAAGATTTGATGTTTTATGAGGTTTGCGTATTTTCATTCTACTAACCCCTACTAACCTTTTTTCGGAGTCTTTCAGGGCGATTAAGATAGCGAGGGAAATCTTTCTGATCTGATATTTAGGGATGAGATTTGTGCTTAAAGGGGCTACATGTAATACGTTTTTATTCCTGTTGAACTACAAAATCGAAGTGACGAGAAATCGGTTTTCCAAATAGATCTATTTGATACATTTTCGGTGCCTATCCTCACGAAATCTGTGTTACATGACAAACGTTATTCAATGTGTACGGTGAGATTTCAGCGGTTTCGGACTATCGGTTTCTCCTTGTACAAACTGATAAGCTCTCCAAACACGAAATTTTCAAGTAAAATTTGTTTATAAGTGACGTTTATCATTGCAATCTGGGTAACTCTTAAGGATCTCAGAATCACGCATTATATTTTTTTAGTCTCGCTACCTTTAAGTCACGATTAATCTCCTATAACTTTATTAAGTCTCAGTAACTCAGAATGTGAGCGACCCACAGCACAGGCCAGGCTCAGCTAATGTGAATAGTCCGCACCCACAATTTTCTTCCTTGTTAGCGGTGGTGTCTGGTAATCTATGGTGGTATGCAGATCTCACGTCCACTGGGCAAGTGGTATCATTCCCTAATACATGCTACTGACACATATCCCAGGTTTGAAATCCAATTACGCGGTCTTCTCCGTTATAATCATGAATGCATAAGTTCATTGCGGTATATTTTTATATCTAGGAGCCCGCATGTGACCGGCGCCCATATGCGTGCTAAACTCGGGCTTGTTCTGGTCCCCGCCCCCATGGTAACCGCCCTTCCGGAAGGCCTTATGGGTCGACTCCCACGCGTAGGCAGTTTAAAGCGCGTAGCCATTATTTACCCGTGCTTCAGCCATTCTCCCAGTTGTCGATGGCCGTTGTTTGGATTCCGGAGTCCGAGATTCCTGTCGGAGGATTTGCGTAGCGTTGGCGCCGGTCCTTTAGAAGCTATTTGCAGCAGTCCCACGGCAATCATTTGGAATTCCCCGGAGCATTCTTGTTCCTTTTGTCGATTGCTCCTACGGCGAACCCGTCTCAGACTCACTTTCTACGGAACTCTCGAGCATTCAAGGCAAATCTTAAGCCTGAACCGTTCTCTACACTTGAAACAAGGTCTCGGAGCATTTTTATTCTTCATTGGAGTGTTCCTTCGGTATCCTTCATGCATGTCTAGTGGTCTAGTTTAATATAGGCGTAACCTATTCTGCTTTAATTTATTTCCATGATTATTTCTGAAATCTACGACGACTCGTAGATATTAAATCTACAGAGTTAGTTGATCAGTATTATTTTCGATTAGGAAATAAAGTTTTATGTGATTGTTATTTGTAGGGTGTCATTGATTAGAAGATTGCGTCCAAAAATTGCTTTAATATGAGCTCATATTTTGTGTCCACAGAATAGCATCGCTTCCCAATTTCAGAAAGAAAGCTAAAAATTGAAGCTTACGTCTTTTCAAGAAAATTGGGTGTCATTTAAATATCATTTATTAGTTATTATAATGTGGTGCAACTTTCCTGGAATTCCGGATAACCATTTGGGTAACGCGGTCGACTTCGATAAAACCCGTTCTAGGTTCAAATCCCGGTGGAGGCTCCCTTGCGGAATGAGCTTAGCTGTCGAAACCACTTTTAAAATTACAGCTACATTTCTATAATGATGATGCAAGAATCCAAGTGGAATATACCAGTATTAATCCACAATTGAAAGAGACTGTAGAATCATTTCGTAAATACTTAATAGGACCACTTAAGGATTAATCGTTATTATAATTATTACTTTATTAGAATTACGTTAACTTCACAACTGTAATAATCCAATAGCCATAATTACTTGCCATTAAATCAGCTTTTGAACATATACCGTTTACAAAAAAAGGAAATCGTTTAGTATATCCTTAAAGTTAATATTGTTCTTTTTGGTTTGTCATTCGAATGCTGAGAGTTGCTGCTTTAATTAATTTAATAAATGAGAAATAACTTGATATTTTCATAGGAAGAGACTCATTCCAGAACGAGTAAACGAGAGTTTACCAACGCTGAGAAATATTTCCAAATTTCTCTTGTTGAAGCAAAGATATCATGTAATATAATTGTAATATCATCTATTATAATTAGTTGCTGTCGGTAATTTAAACATACGACTCAAGTATGGAGGAACGCATTACTTTCCATTTACTGTCATTTAAAATCCTATGCATAATTTTGGGGGGTATTTTCACCAGATTCAATTCGCATCATGGACTAACAGGTGCGAAGCTCTTGGCGAAAATATTTTCTCATATTCCAAGAATTTCTCCTAAAATGCGATGTCATCAAGGGCTCTAAATAAGTCAAGTTTCAGAAGAGACGGGAGTTAAACTGAAGGGCGGAGGCAATTCTGGCATTTAAATTAACTTTAAAGCAGCGATTCTCAATTAAATATTTCAAGTGCCTCTCGTAGTAATGAATGTAAGGAAAACTTACTGTCATCATCGCCGTGACACATTTTCGCAAGGTGTCTAGTTGAGCCTTGTGTTGTCTAACGAATATTATTCTTAAGGAGCATTTGTTTCTCCACCTTTGTTGTAGTTAGATTATTTTAGTCAAGGGTTTTGTTATCTCGTCTTCAGTAATGTTTAATTGTACCGTTTTTCAACTTATGATTCCATCCTCGGTCATCTTTTCTTATTAAGAAATCAGATAACAGACGTTTGCGTCTGGTCAATTCGTTGATTATTAGCATTCGTTCCATATTAATACATCTTATTTAGATGTATTACACAAACAAGAGTTTCTGCTTATTTTAGGATCCTATGTATTCCAATCCGTACCGAAATCTTGATCGTCGTCAAATTTAATTCCATCTCAGATTACCGCTAATTTTAACGGTTATCTCAATTAAATAGGAGAAAGATAGAAGCAAACTCCTTATAACTGTAGTTTGATTTTCCATCTGTTGTTGGGACTAAAGCAGTGTTAACCACGTTATTGTAGTGATTCTTAACCGGCTTGCTATGGGAGTTTCTTGTTATAGAATTTCTAATTAAAGAAATAATTCTTTATTTAGAATATATTTAGAAATAATTTTCGTCATTACTATTGGTTTTCATATGTTACTAATGCACGATGAACCTGTTTGTTTTCATAGGTGAAGCTGGACAAAGGTGGTGTGGTTGTCGGGGGTGGCGGTCGTGGAAGCCTTGGTATCGGAGAAGGCGTAGGCAAGCCTTCAAAGGTCATCCACATCCGCAACATCCCGAATGAGATCACCGAGGCGGAGATCATTCATCTCGGTATCCCTTTCGGTCGTGTCACGAACGTACTCGTGCTCAAGGGAAAGAATCAGGTATGTTTATTTTTCTAAATATCTAATATTTCATATTGAATATGCGCCACGAAAATGTATGGCACTTGGGTGTGTAGTAAGGAGAGGAAAGCGATTTAGATGCTTTTATTAGATGGAAATCCAAGTACAGCATCCAGATCACATCTTCGGTATTTGGCTGTAGCCAGTCGAAGACGCAAGAAAGCCGCTGAAATGATTTTTAAAAAGAGTCAAATATTTCGATGAAGGAAAATATCGGCAAGATTGATAGTTAATACTAGTTTTTGCGTTAATTTCTAAATAGTCTCTACAATACGCTAACCTTCAAAGATATTACGTTGTGTACGAATAGGAAAGGAAGGATAAAAATTTGTGCATTAAATGATTCATATCGCTTTCTCTTTTAATTATTTGTAATGCTTGTGTGAGTGTTGCATTCGGGAATTAGAAAAAGTATAGCGAAAGGTGATACGTTTTGTAAAGAATTGTTACGACAAGTCAGTGAGTGTTACGCAAATGCTTAAGGACGCGGGATGGGAATCTTTTGAAGAGAGAAGGCTTAAACAAAGTAAAAATCTACCAAATAAATTTAGAGAAAGCACGTTCACAGATGAGGTAGCTGACATAATGCGTCATGATAACAACATAATCCCCCATGTTACATAGGCCGTTCTGATACTGTGAGGAAAATCAGAGAAATTGATGCTAGAACAAGTCCTTTCAAGAATTAATTTTTTTCCGCGAACGATACGCGAAAGCAATCTATTAGAGAATTAAATTCATGGTGCTTGAACCCCCTGCCGCACCCTGTACAAGGAACCTATTATAGAAAGTGGATTCTTCCAAACCGGAATTGGTCCATCCCCCCAGCATCATAAGCCTTCGTGGCACCATTACATTCCCTTATCGGGAATAAGTTTCCCATTCCGCCTTTCCGTTAAAGATTTTGCCATCTCGTTAAGTTTTGTGAGCAGGAGAATCGAGTTCGAAATTAATTTCGGGGGTGTATTCGATTCGGGAAACAAAACCATCTCCGCTTTCTCCCGTTAATGCGCTGTTAGCGTGTCTCCTGTTGCCGTTGCTCCCGATTGTGTTTGGGGTGCGTGTCTTCCTTCTTTCCCAGTCTCACCGTTGTTTGTTTCTGAGTGACGTGATTCCGTGCCGAGCAAGATCTTGCCCTCGGATTCGTAAATCCCCTCTGCCGCTGCAGAGACAGCCTCTTTGCCGAATTCTCCGCAACCCTTTCCTTCAACTAGTTCTCGTCTTGCATCGAAAATTCCTTCCAATTATCTATCACCTTCATTGTGTACATTTAATATTTGTTCCGCAAATTGCAGATCGTTGCACAGTCGAACCTTGGTTTAGCGCCATCGTACCCCTTTGACGGTGGGAATGGTGGGTTGCTGTAAATACAAGAGCCTTATAATTGCACGTGAAGAGCACTTTTTGGTTTTATGAAATTTTAGTGGCAATTATCTCATAAGAAGAAACTATACTTCAAGTTAGTGTTCATTTGAACTATTTGAATTATTGCGAATGGAGTCATTTTTATTTACTAATTGCTCTAAATGAAAATTGTTCAATGCAAGTGTGTCTTGATACTGTGTAGAAAGGAATAATTGGCAGAAAACCCTGTAATTGAAACATATTTTAGAAAGTGGGTTCTTCCAAACCAGAATTGGCCCCAGTGTCATAAAGGCTCCAAATTTCTGACTACCTTGGGGAGTACTATGTTTCGGCGATTTTATGTACTATTTTTTACCCCAAGGCGGCTTCGGTATTTTTCTGTTTGCCCTTACATTAATTAGCCCGTAGCGAGCTAATTAGCAGAGATTTGTTGTAAGTCGTAGATGGAATGTTTCCGTTGGTGTTATGGCTGCAGTGAGGAATATGTTCAGATGTTCAGGTTCAATATGTCTAGCTCCATACAAGCGTTTACCGAAGTTACATGGCATTATCTTTAGCAGATTACTGGGGTTCGAATTCTTCTAGGTAATCTATGACTTCTCTCACAAATTCATTCGTTAAAGATCTATTCATTTCGTCTTTATGTAAGCCTTATCCGTGTATATTTAGTAATTAATGATCTTTTCATTAGGAAAGGGTGGTAAAAAGGGAATATTAAAACCTTTGTATGATAAAATATTTTTTCCAATTAATATTTATGTATTGAACCACAGTTCCATGATGAACGTATCAGTATTAATAACAATATATGAATAATAATTGAAGTTGGTTTGATAATTCTTTAAGATAAAAAGTTAATTTACAAATGGTTGAACATGACTTTCGAGAAAGTAATTCTTATAGTATTACTTTCAGAGTTATAAGTTGATGTGTTTGTGGTAAAAAGGCCCTCAATTGCACATTCCTACCTAAGTACTCTATTTACTTTGTTCTGTGTGAAAGAAATTAGAGCTCAACTCATAAATAATGGCATTTACAAGTTTGAGGAGTTCTTTAAAAAAAGTTGCTTGCGATACAAGAGACAATATTTTATTAGTGAAATCCCTCGGTGCGTAAAACGAGCCGCAGCGCGGCACTTTGCCATCTTGTTATAGTGCTAGTTTCGCATCCTCCGCATGGCACTTCTCCCTCAAGATTTTTCATCCTTTATTCTTCATCAGCCTCATTCTTTTTTACGTCACCTCTCGCATTGCCTTTGCGTGACTCCTTTTACCCTCGCCATCCACTCAGCTCTCCCTTTCTCGGTTGTAATGAATCTGGACTGGGTCGAGAGAGTGGGAGATTCTCCCGCCTACCTGAGCACCAACTCGTGTGTCCCTTGCGAGGGAGTTCGGACAAGGTAAGAAATTTCCTCCCCGGCATTCGATTAGTGCTCCGGAGTTCCGTCATGGCGCCTCGATCTCCGAGGCCTTCCAGAAAGGTGTATCACCTCCACCCATCTCAGCTGCTTTTCCCTATCTTCTCGCCCCTTTTCTTTCTTCGTTTCCACCTTTTCTTTTTCACCTTCTCAGAGCTTGTTTTATTTCTGTTTCCGCATCTCCGTTTTTTCAGTCACTACTCTCGTCTCCGAGGCCCTTATGAAATCCCATATTCTAAGTCCGGGGAAACACCTCTCCTTGTTTTTACTGTCAGTCGGCTGTCTCATTTTTACCCGCGCTACGACAGCACGACTTAAATATCTAATAAGCGGAAAATTTCCCAGAGTTTCTGGAGGAGAAAATTAGAGGATAAGCGTTGTTGTTTCCGGGATCTCGGAGGTTCTCCGAATAGTATTTCGGGCGCTTAGATGACTTAGTGTTACCGGGAAGTTGGATTGCGTATTATCGGAGGGAATCCTTGATAATTTATTTGTATGTTTATTTAGGTGTTAGATGACAGAATTATTCTTTTAAGTTGTCCGCAGTTTTCAGATAACTTTAACAGCAATATGAAAGTTATCCACATCGGTGAGGCTGGAACCCGTGCTTTTTTTCCCGGGTTGTTTTTCTGCTGTCAGGCGTTCGCTTAAACGTGCAGAGTAAAAAGGGCTTTTTCAGTTAAAGTTAATGTTTTTGCCGATCAAAAATAAAGTTATCTGAAGATCGTAATGACGTATGCTGAGACAATTTAAATTTCCTTAGCTGGATTGTCAAAATTTCAGCAAAATGTACAAAAATATTTTTCAACGTTCCATTTAAAATTAGTTATTATTAGTAAAAGTGGCCTTTTTCTAAATGAGTGATTGAGGAGTTTCCAGGGTACATTAGGAAAATATCCACAGTTTTTCTTTGGTAGCGAGGCCGTAACGTTTTCGTCCATGCGTGTCCGTAGCATTTTCTCGTAAAGGAGCTCCTCGTTTTCTCGTGCAGCCCTCAATTTTTAATACATCTCATAAATTTCCATTTCGTACCCCGCGATGGCAATTAAAGCGTCCGGCTTTTGAATTGTGTCCGAAGGAGGGCGGGAAATCCCAAAGTAATTCCAAATTTCTGAGGGTAGTTATAAAAAATCACAATAAAAAACCTTTCCTCCTTTCCCCGTCTTAAATCTCCCCTTTTCCTCATTGCGCGGCTAACGTCCGCGCCACCGCGCTTTTCGGTCGGCATTTAAATTGCCATTTAAAAAAATATGGGCGAGACGCACCTTTCTTGCTGGTTCCTTCCCTCCGTCTTTCCCGCTCTCCCTTTTTTCAGCTCTCATTCCTTTTCTTTAGCCTCATTTTCTTTCAGTCTCTCTTTCACCGATTATATTCCCGCGCCCCCGTCTCGTTTTCATTTCCGATTTTACTGTCAAGGTCCTTTCGTAAATGAACAGTGAAAAACGGACTGTCACAACCTTGACTTAAGACGCAAGTCCGGTAACGTGTGACGTTGCCTAGACTCGAACTCGGGAACTCCCACTTTCTAGATGGTTGCTTTAAGGCAGGATGGTCATCCTGTCTTGTCTACCAATATTGGCACATACTATGATCATGATTGACGCGTAAAATCTACAGAAAATTAAAAATAAATTATTTTCACAGCATATATTGACGTACAGGAAAAATAACCTACCACTGATTTCTAGACAGCACATTTGTTATAGTTAATGGTGAAAGGTATTCATTGTTATTCATTCATTGTTGTATTTGAAATAAAAATTAAGTAACTGGCGCGTGAAGTTTGAGAAGTTAGCAACCCCTGACACAACCATTTGAGCATCTGCGGTCTCTCATTCGATTCTGGCCCTTTATTTTCGTCTTTGTATGTTTTGGAAGATTCCACAAAAGAAGATTGTTACATAACATTCCTCTCTTGGAGACTTAACCCACCAAGTCCCATCGATAGCTTCAAAATATATGGTTTTTTTACAGTGGCAGCTTTATTGGTTAGAATAACCACCCGACCCGGGTTCGAGTCCCAGATACACCATACTTTTTCTCATTTGGTTGTTTTTAAGGTCCTTTCGTCTTTTATTTACTCACCATCCTCATCCTCCCCTTTCGTATCCTTTTTCCGGACTCGCCATCTTCTTCTCCGCCGTATGCTTTTTTCACGCTTTGAAACCGTAACTTCCCTGTTTTACGATACCGTTTCCCTCGCGACATCCTTTCGGAAAATTCTCACTCGGGAGTTGTTTGCTAAATGATTAATTTACTCCCCGGCGCATATCCGCTCCTTTTTTGTCCCACCGTCTTTTTACCTTTTCCTCGAAAGCGATGCTCTACCTCCCGTTTATTTCCTTTTTTCCCCTCGTCTTTTTTTCCTTCAGCGTCAGGCGTAGAGCGTTCTTCTGTTCTCCCCTCTTCTGACGCAAAGCGGTGGGATTAGGGCGGAATAAGCGTCGACTGAGATGATAATCTGGAGGATATCCTTCGCAGTAACGACAGCTTCAGAATGCCCTACTTTCGCTCTAAACTTCGGTAGGTAATGATGGGAAAAGGTGTTAATGTATTATCTCGTTGCTTGAATAAGCACGCGGTAATGAGTAGTTACGTACGGTTCTTAGTTTGATCGAAAAAAAACCTTAGATTGATCGATTAGGTTTTCACTCGTCGATTTTGCTCTCTAACGGTTTTAGAGGTGTGAGGGGCCCAGAAAAATGTACACATTGCGGAGTGCCTTTTGAATAAATCGTTCTATACACGAATTTTTAAAGTAAATAATTATTATGGCGAGGTGAAATGACAACCTGCACGGATTTCCAAATTTCCTCTTACAGGAAAAACTCAGTTTTTAGATTTGCGATAGTGTTTCTATTTTATGCGCTCCCAAAGGTCGTTTCTTGATCAGATACTAAATACAATTAGGTGGATGTTGCTATCGTATCTTGATGAATGAAATGTTTATCATTTGTCTTTTCGTATAGGATAAAAATGAATCTTTTATATACTTTTGTCAGTCTTTTTCATGGATGTGATGATATGAAAGTTACTGAGGTATGAGTCATGCTGAATAATAGCATTAATTAAGGATTCTCCTTATGCAGTGTTACGAGAGGTGTTACTCGTTGAGTCATCGTGCTTCTCTAACGTTGGCTTGTTCTGCTTATAGCATTCTGACAATGAGGAAAGCAATGGCAAACTACATCAATCCTCATCATATAAGCCCCTATCCTAATAAGCCTCATTTCCCTCACCTAGCTATTCGTCGCTGATGGTAGAGGGGTTGAGGTTCTAACCTGTCTTCGGTCTGAATACTTTACATACTGACAGACAGGTATATATAGATAGATATATACTCGACCTCAGCGGTGGGATGGTTAAAAGGCTAACTTTTCACCTCTCAGGCTCCGACTTCGAATCCCGGCTGATGAGTTATTTCTTGGCGAAGGTGTGATTGTTTATGTTCTTCATATGCGTTATGTTTGATCAAGGTTATTGATTGGGTGTAGTAAGAGACATATGTTAACGTAGTAATTATAACAGTTGCAATGTACCTACGTTACTGGTTTTTAACGTAAGTTGTCTTCCTTTGATGGCTGAGGTACTTGTTAGTGCGGGCCCCTAGAGACGGAGTGCCCGGGGAATCCTCTCTCACCCGGTCCAATGGGCGTTACTACTTCCATTTCTTTCTTTGGGTTTCATTTCTTTTTCCGCTTCTCGAGCATGCTTTGGCGTGTAAGTCGTGTGTAAGGAGACCTTAGCGCGAGACCTATTCATTCACGAAGGCTAGGATTTTTCTCTTCGTTCTCGTTCGATTTTCTCCCTTCATCGGAAAGCTCCTCTCCCGCCTTTCAGAGATATTAGCTTTTCGCTTACTGTTGTCAGAAGTTACTTCAACTTTATGATGAAAGGTTTTTGCTTTTCGGGTAGAAATGATATTTTTAGCAAAAACGCACTCAGTTTTAATCAAAGGGTGGCTTTAAAGGGTGTATTGAATAAGAAATCTGCCCTCTTAGGCTTCATTGTAGGAACGGCTATTCACTTTAACTGTAGCCGTATTATTTTCAGCTATCTTTTCTCGAAGAGTTCATTGTTTCTTCGGCAGCTTTTAAGCCGTCCTTTTTCCCCACTTCTGCGCCTTTTAGTTCATACAATCGCTGCGATTGGTGGGTTTTCAGTCGGTAGTTTTTCGTGGATTGGACAATCATTATCGCACCCCATTACTTGAAGCTTCCCCCACCCAACCTTACAATTCCCTTTTTTGTTTTGTTCCAATTGAAGTGCGCCCAGTATAACCTTCGTTTGTCCAAGAGTAATGGACGGCGACGTAATTCTCGATGTTTTTCAGAATGTGATGGAATGTGTTTTGAGGGAGCTTAAGGAGGAGCAGAGTTTGTGTCAATTAAATGGGAAATTTTAGGGAAAAATTCTTCGCACGTTTTCAAACTTTGTTTCGCTTCTTATCATCCAAATTTACTTCCAGGTTATTTCTTTGCTTGATTATTTTTCCCGCTGCAGAAGATTTTCTCCCCATATTTCCACGTTTCTGTAGACACGGAACGTTTAATGTCGCTCAATGATTTTCGAATTTTTCTTGTTGGTTCATTTTCCTTTTTTTTTCTACGAATGTTGTGCACTCACGCGGAGGTTTCGTTGAAGTTTTCTTTTACTAGTGTTTCATAATGTTGGCACTGTCGCCCCCCTAGGGACGCTGGTCTAATCCATCCATATCCATATCTAATCTTTGACTTTTTTAGCTAGACGAAAAAAGCATTTTATCCCATTGCCTGTCATCTTTCTTCCTCATTAGAGTTTTACTGCAATTATGTCATAAATTCAACATCAGAAAGTTGTCATACAGTATTTGGTGGATATTATTATCATTGCAGTGTTTAATTTTCTTTTTATCTTTCTTCGGCTATTGCCTTACAGATATTAATTTTCGTAGTTTTTCATATTTGGGGGTGGTGGTATGGATCCAAGGGGGCGTAGCATGAAAAAATTTGGGAAACAATGGTTTACTAAGTATCCTGAGTTTGTTATTGCATAGCATTTCGCCTTAGACATTTCTATGCAATCCATCATAAATCATTGTAATGTTCATACATAATTAATTTGCCTTTACTTCGGGACTGCCTCACGCAGTCTACTCATAAATTCAGCGAAAGGTATTTTGAATTTAAACCACGGATTTTGGTGGCTCTAGTTAGTGAAACTATTACTCAATCTGATCCCATTTTAAATATGCATATCTTCTATCAAGTGCTTATAATCGTTATCGTTCGCATTCTTATTTGGCCCGGATTGGATTCCGTAGCTCATGATCTCCGAAGTTCGTTGCAATTAACATTTTAAACTATTCAAAACTAGTAATTGAATTTATGTCTTAGGCATCCGTTTATAGAATTATAACCTTCTATTTCTTGCTGATATCAATTTCACCTTGATCAAGGAGCGATGAACCATCTATTGCATTTGCGTATCAGATTTAAGAGTTCGTTTTTATATTCATTGTAGCCAACGGCACTTCCGGTTATGATTCATTCCCCACCAGAATGTAATTTATAGACTCACCTTTCGCTTTTTTGAGTCTCCTCACGTAACTCATTCCTTAAGTTGTCTCTTATTTTCTTTCGATGCTAACGTTTCTCATCCTTACATGAATCTAATGTTAGATAGGTGACGTAATCACAAGCTTCTCGTTAAGTGCGTCATAGAAATATCAACTTGTGAATTTGCAAATTTTTTTTTACGGGTAGGAAATGATAACATTCTGATGACTTACTGGATTATTCTTTTCGCCAAGATCTTTTGTATTGGTCTTCGTGATTGTCTTGTAAGTAAAATATTCATGTGAGTAATTGTTCTCGTTATTTCCACCTTTTGCATCTTACAGAATTTTCTTATTATCTGCCTAGGTCTACAATCATATGCGCAATAAATTTGCTATTTTTTATTCCCTCGATTTTGTACTTTATTGCTGATTCTGTGTTACGAGCCTATTTTTTTGAGATAGCCCTCCCTTTTTAATTAACTTCTTCAAGTAGTGTTATTTACAGTGCAGTAAATGATATGTTTGTCGGTCGACTGATGGGTTCCAATTTATTATTCCACCTCATAAGCTTCGTGAGTTGAAGCTCAATTGTGGTCACTGGGATTTGCTCAAATACCAATGGAGTATGTCTCAACTCCTAAGCACTGATTATCATTCCAGAGGCTCTTGAAATCTCATCCATTAACTCGTTTGCATTCAGTCAATGCTCGTCTTCCTTTGGATGCGTTTAGAGAGTTACGGGAAAATGTTAAGGTGTTAACTTGTCTATGTCAGAGTCGATACTATGGGAATTGTTCCGTTAGTTTGTAATGGAAGGAAGTCAGTGGCGGTCGGAGCAACGGAAGATGGTCTTCCTTGAGTGCATAAGTCGTTCGACGAACCTGTTGCTGTTCATTGCCTACGCTTTCTCTCTCTATTGCCACACGCTATTATTTATCTCGATTTCCAACGCAATTCGCTGTTTTCAGTCACCATTTTCATCTTTTGTTTGTATCTCGCCGGACGACACAAACAGAGCAACTCAGAACAGCACGTCATCTGTTACTTTTTGTCGAGATTAGTCCCAGAAGCGCGGCCAAATTGCAAAGGAAGCTGTATTGCCAATAAAAAAGTATTTTTGTGTAAATCGTGACTTATTTGCATAAAATTCAAAAGAATTTGTAATCGCTTTTATGCTCAAGGATAAACAGAATTGAAAAATATTGACACTGAGCAAGGTTGTTAATTAATGTGACTTGAATGATGGATTAGTGGAAGTAAAGGTTTCTATTATTCATTATGAGATTAGTTTTTATTGGATATTTAGGTCGCGGTATCCTTCGAGTCAAGTCACGAAGAACCTGTGAAATTCACTCTGTTGCCCTGTATTGATCCAGCTTTGGAAGTTTTTGAAGTTATCCTGAAAGTTATGCGTCACGCAGCGCAATATTTTCCTGAGCGAATACTAGTGTTGAACGAGGAGAAATCTTTTCCTTAAAAATTGCGTACAATTAAAGGAATTCTTCGTATTTGTATTCAGCGATTCTTGTATACAGTTGAATTATCTAGAAATTGAGGAAAAAGAATGGGAAGGAATGAGTCACTGGCTTCGACTTAGAAATTGCCGAATCCCTTTTTCTTCCGTTTTTCCGAATAATGTTCACTCATTCATGCTCAGTTCACTGTGATTCAAAGGAAGTCATTGATTCTGAATGTTCTTCAATGGGAATCGTTGTTGATTATTATATTTAGAAGCTACGAAACACTTCCCGTCATTTTCTTTCCCCAGAAATTCTTTTTTAAGTTTTCCTCGAAATTCTTCTTCGATAATTATCGTCGTTCAAGATTACCAGTCGGAAATTGTCGAATTTTTAGGATTTTCTTCCCCTTTCACATTCTGAAACTTCTTTTATTTTCAAAGAAGCTTTACGCGTCGTGACGCTTTGTGAGTCAGCGAGAACATTCTCTTCATTTGGTGTCCGTATTCCGCACGACGACTATTCGACATCGGCATCTCAGAAAGGGAATTTTTTTGCTTCGTTTTCGGCTCCGCTCTCTCCCCCTCGCAGGGGCGGATATTGGGAGAAAAAGTGAGTTTGATGAGGAAGGAAGGGAGAGCTAATGAGGGAAATAACGAGTGAGAAAATGGCGAGAGAGGTGCGATCCCTTTTATTTCCTTTTTTTTCCATCAGTTCCTCCACTTTCGTGCCTCGTTTTCAGCCCATCTGTTAATCTCTTTGTTTCACGGATTCATTTTAAACTCTAGTCAATCACCGCTGAAGAACAAATCATGACCGTAGTCTTTCCTCCATTTATTTATCTTTACAGGTTTAGTAGGATTTGTTTATGTAATAAAATTGTTAAAACTGCAGGGATTGATCCATAATATTCAATCGTATAAAACAAATAACGGACAAAAATGAATAAAACGAAGTAAAGAAAACAGTAAACGAGAAGAATACGGCTCACTCTTAAATAAAAGTTAGACATGCTAAAAAGTTACGAATTCCTAAGCATAGAGGGAACGGGAGGTTATATCGTTAAAGGTGTGGGTGAATAGTTTATTTTGATTTTTTAAATGTATTTTATAAGATTAAAAAACAGCCTCGATTGATACCTAACGTTCAATCGTGTAGCAAATAGAAACCAATAACGAATAAGAGGAAGTAAGGAAATAACCATAGAAATCAACATGCTAGAGAAACGAAACGTTGAATGTAGCAAAGAATTGCCAGTACTTAAGTATAGAACATGCATAAAATAGTTAAATCGTTAAAGATATGGGTAACAGGGTGCTTTGATTCATTTAATTATTTCTGATATTCTAAATTAGCCATATTGACCTGTCACTCGAAATCATATAACTATTTTTCCAAGAAGAAAATAAATACGAAAAACAAAAACAGCGCAAAAGCGAAAGAACGTTTAAACGGTCTGAGACATTAAGAACGGTACTCGTTTCGTGCTATTTTCTTTTAGTCCGGAATAATGCTCGGCGATAAATAAAAGAAGTTTTCGCGTAATTTACATATTTTAAATTTAGCATCTACTAGAGATTACATTAGTAATTCTTTGGGAAATCTGGGTACGGAGCGCCTATTTCCAAAAAGTTTGTCATACCTATACCTCCATACGACTTATTCCGAGAATTTACAAATTTCTTTCTACTTTTGTTTGGGCGTTTTCGGTAGCATGAGAAAGTTTCTCGTCGGAACACTGGTTAGGAATGAGTAAGAATATCTTCAGTCTCCTCCCCTCGCCCCACCATTACGCCAATTGGAAAAAATCCCACCCTCCTTAACTCTCTCCAGCCTCCCCCCGCTATTCTTTCGGAGGCCTTAAATTCTTGCTTTTCCGTTTCTTCTTCGCCCCCCTCCGTTAATCTCCCTTCTTTTCTTTCTTTAAAGCTCTTAGTATCCGCCGCTCCTTCGACCGTGCTTCCTCTCATGTTGTTTGGTCAACCCCCCGCTCCCCTCGGATCCTTCATTCGCGATTAAGGTCGTGCCTTTCTAGTTTCCTCGCCGTGATCTTCCCCTGTTTTCCCTCTTTTTCTCTTGTTCGGTGCACAACCGTATCCTTTATCTCATCTCTCTGGCCGCGATGCTGTCACTCTCTCTTGTATAGCATCCCCGCGCGTGAAATCGAATTCTCCGGTGAAGCTTTTAGCACTGGAGTTCTGAAGTGCACGAAGGTTGCACGTGTTTCCGTAGAGTACGATTCCCATCTTGTAAACGGATCTATTGTCATTTATAATTCGCTCTTTCTTTCAATGAAAGTGTGGGTTTTGACGACGCTCTTGGTGTACTAAATGGTGTTTGTTATCGGCTATTTTGTGATTTTCCTCATTAGTTTTTGCTCGAAGTTGTTCTAAATACCGGGCGTGTGCACCCCATTGGAATACAAGACGTGGAGGTAGTAATCACGTCTTGATCAGGCGAATTGTAGTCTGCAGAGGGAAGTGAAATAACCCTCAACTACGTCAAAACAGCCACGTACTAACCATGAATTTAACCTGAGAGATCGGTGTCGTTAAGCTAGCAATTGCTACGCCACCGGCGACAAATCGGGAATAGGCAGTTGGTGTGTTGGACTCAATGTCTACTTGATTCAGACAGCGCTAGTTCAATTTCTATCACTTTTTGGATGATCAGGAAATTAGTTTAGAAATAAAATAGTTGTAAAGCTAAAGGAATAAAAGAAAACATTGTAATGTACTCGCACTCAAGTTTTTCACTTTACGGCCGTATAATAAACCGATGATGGCTGTGTAGCCGAATCCGTAGCGTACAATAAACACCTTGTTCATATTACAAACTTTTCGTATTCTTTCAGAATGTCATTCCACGAAGTGTGGCCAAATAAGATAGAAGTTATCAAGCTACATTAAAAACACATCGCATGTCTAAGATTTACGTATTTACGTTTAAATCTCCGACTCAGGTAAATGTCTGTTCTGTTCAAAGGTTAGATAATGAACGGCATTAATGCAGATTCCTTCACCCATTTTATTAATTCTTAATATCATGCCTAGCTAATTTATTTCTAAATTAATTTAATCTAAATAATTTATTTCTGTCTGATCCGTTGGTTATTCCTCTATGTCACCGTTTTCTTTGCCCAAACGCATTCTATATTTCATAATCTTCCGAATTGCTTTTCAGTCCTCCGTAACGGATATCCCTTTTCCAGAGGGAATGACTGTGATTGTCCCTCAAAAAGTGTTATTCTATAGAATGCTTTTGGATATTCCTGTTTGGAATTGAGTATCGAAAGAGAATTACAGCAGATATATATTTATTCTCTTGGGTTTTGTCGCATGATTCCTTAGAGCTAGGAGGAAAAAAAAGCCTTCGAAAAAATCGCAAACGAACGGATAGCTTTCACGTATAGAACACCCAGGCTTTATTATTATTTCCCTTCGTTTCCCTGGTTTCCATGACGAGGGACTCGGGATTACCATAAATCTCCGCAAATTTATTCAGTTTCTTACACACCGAGGATCAATCGACGACGATTCGAATGTCTACATTTCCCGTTCTCTATTACTGCTCTTCCCTCTTCGGTGTTTGCCGATTCGCAGAAGACAAGTGAGGGACAGGTCCCGCCTGCTGGGAGCGAGGGGAAGGAGTTGGTCGTATTCCAAGGACTTAATTCGGAATTTATCGAAATGGAATATTTTCCCACGGTAGCTGTTGTCGTGGGAAAGGCACCTGTTTGAAGCATTCTCTTCACTTGTGGGATTTCTTGATTCTTAACCTCCTCCCTCGATCCCCAGATTTTTGCTTCCTTTTAATTTTTCCCTCTTTTTCACCTACCCTGATTTGCAGTAGTCTTTTTCTTTTTATTTTTCTTTCCTTTCCTATTCGTCCTTCCTGGTTCGTAGTACTTTTTTCTCTGGCCTGTTCTAAACAAAGTTACCTCCCATTGAATTACTTATTTGTGTCAATGTATTATGTTTTATTGTTGCTCTGGGTAGTATTAATTCGAATTCGTTTCCGCAAAGAATAGAACACTAAGCGCGGAAAAGAAAGTTTAGAAATACTGCAACTTCCGAATAAACAGCACTCGCAAACATTTCGCTACGTGAGATCTCGTACGTTTGCAAATTTTATTAATTTATTATTAATGGTATAAATGTTATCTTTGGAATATGATTTATCAAACGTCGCCAAGTGCTTACAATGCCTTAATATCAACTGAAGTGCCTGTAGTATTTCAGTTGATACGCCCTTCCCTCATTAGCAACATGGCATTTCTTTCGTGAATTCCATACACTTGTTACATATTTAAAATCCTGTCGTATTGCATACAAAATATCTACGTAATTGTAGGCTGGTACTTGTTATTTCTTTTACTCGGTCGCAATCGGGAAACGATACACCAATTTTCCAACCTTCCATCCCGTAAATATCTACATTTGCAATGCTAAATATAGGTTTCGACATTGTTTCTTAGATTTGTTTTCTTTTCCCCTTCTGATTTACGTTTTCCTTTACAAGACTGTCTAAAAGGAATTGCTCTTGCTTTTTAGTTGCTTGATTAATTTATCCATCTGTCTTCTTCTCCGGATTGTTTAGGCCAATCTGTTCTTTGTATTATTTAATTCTCCGTTTTCTTCTCTTTTCCTCTTGGATTCGTTTCGCTTCCTTATTTCCGTCGCATGCTCGGATGCACTCGTCCCCTCGTTTTGTTTGGATAAAATCATGCGCTCTGCTTAGCTACCGGAAACTTTTCCTTTCTGTTTAAAGATCTTCTCGGAATTTAGACGTTCTCCTTTGTTAGCATACTACTCCGAGCCGTGGACTATCGTATATTTTTTGTCTTAATCGTAGTGTATTTTTTCCACAATTTCTTCGTCGCTAGAGTTTTTTAACAAATTTCTCTTACTGAGTTTCTAATAGATCATTTCCGGCGATGGTTCTGTTTGAAGGTTCATCGGTCAAAAATTTTGTTTTTCACAATAATATATTGATCTGAACGCCACTTGGAAATTTCATGTTACTTAGGTGTGAAACTTATTTATATAATAGGACCGGTCTTGTAACTACGGAATGTTTTTATTCATCATCCTTCTATCTTCTTAAGATTCCAATCCCGCGTCCTGAAGCATTTACTGTCAACTCAAGACGCAAGCAGCATCTTACTATTCGTTTTTCATAAAATCTGTAAATAATCTACCCCGGAAGATCACATTATAGTCATAGCTTCCACGCTTGACTCATTTGCAGATATAGAGGAGAAAATCTCTTGACGATTTCTAAAAAAAAGAAACTTTGTGTGAGCATCGCGAGCTCAGACTAAAAAGTTCAAAATTGTCAATCGATCAATTAACATTCGTTAGATTCTTCAAGACAAAATGTTATTTCAATAGTTGATCGGCGAGAATCAAATTTTCTCTCTTCGTGATGATTATGGAAATTTCTAAAATCTGTCCCACCCCTATTGGTAAGAATCCACCCTTACCTAGATGTTATATCCTGCCTTTATTCTATTTCTCCCTTTAAGGGAAACATTATAGTGTGCTCAACTCCGGATTTTATGAGATTAGGCACCAGTAAAATGGAATATACCAAACAAGAGTGTTTTGGTTGCATCAAAAACCAAATCATCGTTATAGAATGTGCTGCTTCAGAATTGGTGGAATTGTAGCAGTCTGCTTGGGGAATTCCACAAAGAGAAGTAAGAGATTGAATCACTCGGCGTCAAATGTATGCTGGACCGTTGAGATATCCTACGACTTCCGCCGTCTCGAAAGCTGTGGAAATCGAATTTAATCCTTGACCTAACCCAAGCTCTGACCTGGTACTGTGCTGGTTTTGGTAATGTAGATTTCTATCCTTCGCAGCGTGTTAATTCTACTATCTACTGCTTAGCTGGGTATATCCCCATTAATCGGATTTCGTTCATGAGAATGGATGCGCGAAATATCAATTCAACGAAATTGAAAATAAGGAAATTTTTAATTCTTTTTTGGTTTTCGGTGTTTTCTACGATAAGGTTGTTATTATTGTTTATCGTCGTGATTTTATAAAAATGGATTAATGAATGAACTCAGAGTAATGCTCTCAAACTTTTTTCATTCTCTCATCTGTTACTACTAGTTATGCTTACAACTCTGCGCTAATTCTTTCTAGTTAAAATTTTCCTCCTCGTTAATTAACAGCGTGTAAGGACGTTGTCTAACTATAAGTCCTGGAGACGATCGTTGGCTCGGAAATAAACTCACCAGACCTATGAAGTTATTGTATAATTTGCGGAAAAGGTTACGTAATGTTATTTTTATATCTAAATCTATTATTAGCAAGATTTTATTTGGAATTAAGATGAAAGATTTTCCGTTTTAAAAAGAATAGGTTAATTGAAAATAAAGGAAAAAAGAATCAGCACCTTGGATGAAATAGTTTGTTAGTCAAGCATCCAATTATCAGGTGCTCCATTTTCGCTTTGTTAAGATATTAGTAGTAGTGAAACAGTTTCTTAAAAATTTTTGTTTTACAAAGACGGAAACCTGTCAAATCTTGAAAAATAGAAGCCGTTACGTCTAAAGATAACATCTCGAGAAAGTTTCTCGGCGAGAAGAAACCTGTGAAACGTGACGGATGGTTTTTGTCTTAAACCTCTTTGATCTCGGAGAAGAATTTTAGTCCGCGAAAAGAAAATTTCCCACAGAATTATTTTCAGGTTTCAAGTTTTCACCGTTCATACAGTTCGCGTGGTCTGAGACTTTTTTTTTACTTTGAAACGACTTTCTTTCGTTTTTAGGGTAAACCAAGGTAAAAGGATGAAAGTAAAAGGATTTTAAATCACATGCCAAATACGGATGATGGATATGTTGAATTACTGTAATCATCGTAGGAAGAAGTTAGACAAATTTAAGAAAAATGTTTTCGTATTAATTTTTGGTACAATTTTATTTAAAATTGCAGGTCGTGCTAAAATAGTCTTAATAAATGTAATTTATTCAGAACTGATAGTATCTCTTAAATAAATAACCGAAGACATTAAATTAAATATCCATAATATACAGTAGCGTAAGTACATTTTTGTACGTTATAACCCTGGAAAAAAACATTTATAGCAATTGTCTGCAGTTATTTATATCAATATTAAATAAGTCAATCGTCAGTATCTGTAATTCGGAAGATACGTTAAATTTGTACTTTTCTATTTTCGCCGTATGGTTTGTCAAGCTTTCCGGAATCCTTTATTAACCCAGATATATTATTTTCGGAGTACATTTCTGTTATCAGTAATGACGCGTTTAATTCTCTTTGGATATTAATAAATGTCAAAGAAACCCTGAAGGAAATTTGTTGTGAATCCAAATTATCACACGTATGTATATGTTGGAATTGCCATATCTAGAATAAGGAGTAAATGCGAGGAAGACCGCTTGAAAAAATAAGTATTTTGAAATTGGCGTAACATGAAAGACGTAGGTGTAAGTGATACATGGTTTTTCAATCATCTAAGATTACTTGATATAAGCGGAATATCCTTGGGTACTTTTGGAAACAATTTTTGTGCGATATGTGAAAAACGTCTCTTGAAGATTTCGCCATTAAGTGTATAAATGCTCAAACAATTATTTCGATGTTTAATTTCATTTATTCATGATTAGAAAAACGGTACATTTTTTTGTAACTAAAAATCTTACTTTCACGGCAAGGATTTTTCTGGCTGTTAGCAGAGAATATCGCCTAAAAGCTCTTTATCGATGAGTAATAGAGGCTTTCGCCTGCTGAATCACTTACTAGCAAAGAACTGCTTCGATAGAGAGGTTGGATACGTAATCGCGAAAGCGAGAGAGGGGTGGGCAAGAAGACTCTTCTCATAAAACGGCACGCTCTAATTTCCTAATAAATTGCCATTGATCGCTCGTGTTTAATAGCTGACAGCTCCATTCATGCAATTAGGTAATCCATCTCTTATCAATCCAGCCTCCCTTTGTCTCTCGCCCTTCCAAACTTTCCCTTCACATTCATCGGCTCTTCAATTATCCGGCGCCGCCGTTGTTCTATTGGTTCAGTACCCCCATATCCTTTTGTTGTTTTCATCCCAAAAAAGATCGCACCCCACGCCGTTTAACGGAGTTGGAACTTTACTAATTTGCATCCGCGGCGTTGTTTGACGCTAATCAAGAAGACTGCGGAGGATGGTACCCGAGGATGAAGTGGGATGGGGTTAGTGCGGGAGGCCGAGGGGGTTTCGTGGGAAAGGGAGTGCGGCAGTCAGGTGAGGGAGGCGAAGATTTTGATGGATTTTCGAAGGGAGTGATGTATGGAGATTGAAGGGAATCCAGGTTGGAGTTGAAACTGTAACTCCGGTTCGGAGTTGTCATCAAGACCGTCGGGGAGGGATTTTTTCCAAGCGTTGTCGTGGAATGCGGAGTTTTTCGGTTCGGAGTTGCTGTAAAATTCAAAGGGGCGTCGCTTAGTTTATAAACTATCGCCGAGGATGGAATTCGGTCGGAGAAAGTGCCGATGCGGTTACGGCAGCTGGGATTGAAGTGTGTGCCGCAGGGATTTAATTATCCGAAATTGAATATCCAAGGAAAAGCGTTAATTATTATCAGGGTTGGCTCCGAAGATATTGGCGCTCCGAGCGACGGATTCCTTCTGTGCCCAAATCGTCTGAAAGGTACTCCTTTGTAAGGTTTTCTTGTTTTAGGAGCCATGTCAACCTGAGGTTCGCCATTAAACAGATTTATGTTTATGGGACAACAGGCGAACTTTTATATTTCTTGTTTTTCATAAAATGGTAGCTGAGTCTTTTTGATTTTAATCTATCTAGATATATTTGTAACTGAAAAAATTTTTTATAAGAAACACTCCGGTTTTATCTATAGTAATTAAGGATTTTTTTTTCGATATTGATGCTCTTAGAAGTGAGAAAATTGTCTTTAAAAAGATATATTTAACAGAGAAAAGCTGCTTGTAGCTTAACGTTAAAACGGAATGCAGCTGTGTAGATAGTATCCGTAGACTTGGTCGATACAATATTTTTGCCTACGTATTCGTAGATAAATTGGCTCTTATTTTTCAAAGTTTTTTTTTTTAATTTCATTACTATTGGTGTTATAAGGAATTTCAAAATCTTTAGGTATAGCGGGTGTAGTGCCCAGCCTACGCTATAATTATAATTTGCGCATGGAGAATTTTGGGGTGGATGAAGAAAGCTCGGTCGATAGATAAACGGGTTAAACAAGTGCTGTAGATCGTGGAAGAAAAAGTTTTAATGGAAGAAAAAAATCGGAAAGTAGAGGAAACTGTATTGGGTATTTAGGGAAGAATAGTGCTGAATCAAATAATAATAGGAAAACACAGGGGAAAGGCAAGGGAAGAGTTTTCGGGTAACATAAAGGGTAGGCTAGTTGTCAAGAAGGGAAAGGGTTTACAGGTGATAGAGAATTTTAAAGCACATTCACTAGCGTTAAAATAATCTTTCATATTTCTTTATTTTTCTAATAGTGCTTTGATAATTATTTTTAAGGTCATTTCTTGTCTTCTGTTTGCGTTTATGTTCTATCATTTGTTGACATTTTTTAAGAACAATTTTTCTTGTCAGTTACGTCATACTCATATTAGGAAAATATCGAAGTTGGGAAGAGACATCCTAATATGAGGATTCTCTTTGAATTTTTTGCCCAGAAAGCACCGGTTCCACCATCCGTGTCGAATCTATGAAAAAATGCGAAGGAAGATATGTTTTATTTCATTACGTGCTATGTTAACACGGGGTGCTGAAGCTCGCTCGGCTTTAATTTGATCGTGTTATTCTGCCCAACTGCGTCTAGTCCGTAAGCCTATTAGCAGTACGGAACATGATTCGGTATCACCGGCTCATAGTGCTGACCATTTTGACGCTACACCTTTGCGTATAATTCCCTCTCGTGGAACTATTTATCCCGGGAGCTCCCTGCACGGCGCGCTCAACTTTCGAACGCGAATTTCCTGTATTGGTTATAAAAATCAAATCAGAGACTCTCGGCTTATGAGGCGAGCGTCTGTTACTTAGTGGAGGGAGAGGAAATGGAATTCGTTTGAAGGAAGTGCGTATGCGGTTTGGGTTGCTCAAATTGAAGCGTGTTCCACGAGATTGAATTATCGAGGCCGGAATGCGGCTTTTCCTGGATAAAATCGGAGTTTTCGGGAGGATGTTTGCGGCAAGCGTAGCAACGTTGTCTTTCGTTATAATTCAAGTTTGAGAGCGCGTCTTCCCCCGGACGAGTTGGTAATTTCTTCGCGCTGATGAGAGAGACATCCCTGTGACGCATTTTAGGGGTAGGGTGCCTCGTGAAATCGCTTAGCATGCGTGGTTTTTACATTCTGGAATTGGCGGTGGGGAGTAATTGGCGTCGATACACAGCGGGTTTGGCGGAAGTCGGAGGAATCGAAGCTCTCTTTCGGAAAGAATTCGAGAGTGGATTTAGGGTCCCCACAAATGATGAATTTTAAGTGAGTGTATTTTCTCTGCAATATTTTATTCGTGAGTAGTGCGTGAGAAGAAACCGTAAATGTTGGAGGTACAATTGTACGCGCCAAAACTTCGGATTTGGTATGCAGTATTGTTATGCACGTATAGTGGTGGAGAGTTACATCAAACACTCACTTCCGGGGGAAGAAATTGACAACCATCAGGATTTTTTCCTGTTTCATTTCATTACCTCCAAGATCGGACAATGTAAAGTGATTTACGAAAAGTGTTGAGTATCTTCTTCTCCTTGTAGTTCTAAATAGTGTGTTGCAGAGATTTTAAGGATACTTAAAACTTGGATTTATGCTCACACTATGCTCTATCATTTGGAGAAGTTCGAAGTAAATCCATCGCAATTTGTTATATCGTCTACGTCAAAGTCTAATAATGAAGTTCGAATTCATGGTAAGCATAAAACAAACGAAATATCCTTTTCGTGGCTAAAATCAATGCAATTGTGTAATTGACGGTTCCATAGCATAATCGTTTTCATTGTCTTCTCAACTTTTTGACACTTTATAATAAGTATGTTTAAATTCAATAAAATTAAATGTTTGATTCACTGGAAGGGGTGACTTCAAAATCTCTGCTCTGTATTATCATACATATATTGTCCAAAGCGCCGCAGAGGGATCGCGAGCAATAGTAAGCCCACCCCATTAAGGGGTGGTGGGATTGGTGGAAACCTTACCCTCGCTCTTTCTCTGCGTTGCGATACAACCCCCCTCTCTCGGAAGCATTGACGTCTTTTGTTCCTTACAGTACGATTGTTATCCTCTTTCCTACCTGACCTCGTGCGTTTTCCGCAAGGGTGTGGAGTGGTGGAGGGTATTTTGAAGGGGTGATCTTGTATCTCTCACAAAGGGGCGTATTCTCCTCCAAGCAGCACTCGTGGACGACCTCTAACTCCCTCCTACCTCTTCACTGCCTCCTCGACTTGGAACGCTCACTCTTTCCAGTTCTCGTTTAATCTCATACCCTCCTCATACGTATGAAATATGGGGTTTCCTAGAAAAATGTCGAGATTTCCGATACTCTTGCATGTATTGTACTCGCTTTGAGGATTTCTTTCGGTTGCGGAGGAAATGCATCTTACTGACAAGACAGAATGTCAATGTCCAAAAATTGTTTGGTAATTTTTTTCTGTTATTCGAAATGATCATTTCGAAGGACGTTAAAGAATATATATGCAGTAGGACCTTAACGTATCGTTTTCGATGGGACCGGGGGGGAAAACGATGGATACTGGAAATTGATGAAAGCAGGAAAAGAGGACTCGTTGCCTTAAAAAATTAAAATAAGCCAAAGTTGTTGTGCAAGAAAATAATAAAATATAAGATTTGTTAAAATATTTACTTTAAAGATGTATTTATTCTTGAAGAAACTGGTGATGGAAAGCTGTTTCCTTGCAGATTTATGCTTTAAATAATCATTCTTCTACACTTTGCATTTTGTGCTTGTCACTTTCTTGTGTGATGGACGTAGAAATAGGATTTTATTTTATAGTCTATCTTAATCTTCTGAAAATGTCAGGACCAAGAAATCAGTGAACAATGAAAGCGATTTTAATAAACAATGCTTCTTAGTGGTTGTAGTCGGGCAATAGAATAGTAATAGGGTTCTAGTGCACCCTTAAATGCACTTTTTAATTAAGATTTCTTAGTATTCGCTATATTTTATTTTTTTGGGTATGGGGTCAGTTATAAGTATTGGACGGATACTGGTAATTGACGACACTTTATCATAAATATTACTAAGGAATGAATTTATATCTACGAGTAATATACATCGTAGATGTAACATCAGATAATGTACACTGCTTTCCTACATGTTTCGAATACAGATTGTAAGATTAGCTTCGATAAACAAGCTTGAATTCATGGGAAAAAGCGTTGTGTTATGGAGATTCATCATGTGGAATGAAGAGAAAATTTTGTACTTCTCTCGCAACAATTTATTTTTAATTAAAGTACAAGACCAGGTTTCAGCAAGTAATTTCAACCTGGTGATAACTATTACTCATTTAAATTTAGTCGCCTTTTTTATTATTATTATCAAAATACTGTCATGAAAAGAGTACAAAGTATTTTCTTCCCTCTACAGCTTGAATTCGTTTAGAAGACAAATCTTTTTAATAATAAACAACACCAGTGAACCATATTTTCTCTTCCATAATTTCGGGTTTGTCTGTCAAGTTAGTCTGCATTGGCCTAATTTTGTAGGGCGCCATTACAAGGATTATAGAAGTATTCCTAGTTTTCAGGTAATAATTAATTCATTATCATTTAATCGATTAATTACTAAGAAATGGTTCTTCCTACGAGTGTCATCTATGAATTAAATCAATTAGTCGGTAGAATGAAGAATGAAGTGATCCTGTTTAATTATTTGTTCTTTTTTTTCCTTTCCGAAATGTCTTTCTCGACCACTGATGCGTTCATTGGCTCGTTTTCACATTTCGCTTTCGGTTATCTGTTTTTCGAGTTGATGGTCTTCCTTCCTCCTTGCCGGCTATCCTCGGTCAGCCTCTTTTCCTCCCACATTCCGTTTTACTTCTATCTCTGGCCGCATTACGAAATTGAGGTGCTCTTTTCAACGCAGCGTTCGTCGTACTTTTCGCGTACCTTTCTTTCGACGATAAATATGGCGGAGACGAATTTCTTTGTTTTGTTTTTCGTAAGGGTTCTTCCTCGCGTATTACTACTTCCGCCATTATGTGGGGCGTTTTTGGAATTTTTCACCCTCCAAACTGTGAATTGCGGTTGTACTATGTATGGCATTTTATTTTTCCTTTTTATTGTTCATTTTCAATCCTGTCCGGTGATTTTGATTACCGATTTCGTGAACTATATGAACATTCTTTTCCGTTTAACTTTTAAGGAATTTAAAGTGTTGGTCTTTTCGTTCTTTGTCGAACTAACCTTCCTTTTCTTTTTTTTCGAAAGTTATTTAGCTTCGGAAAGTTAAGCCCCTAGCAGCGATGATGATCATGTATTTTGAGTGAAACGAATTCGAGCAAGGCTAACGTTAGAATGCACCGATGTTCTTTTTTTTTGTTATCAGCTATTTGTGGTCGTCTCTGATTTCAAAGTAAACTGTTGAATTGTATGTTAGCTGTGGTATATCACAACGGTTTCGGCATTTCCTTTGCTCGAAATGAATTTTGAAACAGTTAAATTAAACCATTTCCAGACCTATTCAGTCATTGCTCTTTTGCAGCTATTAGTTGATTACCGGTAATAAAATCATGATGTATCCGCGCTTCCGTTTACCTCCGGGACCCATTATCATATTGCCAATCATCATTCATAAATGTAAGCGAGCCTCATCTTAACGTCACCAAATGGGCGGCTGAACCAACACGCCAAGCAGAGACAGAATTGAAGCTGTGGCTTTAATTATCAATTGATGTTGGCGGTAATTCTCTTCATAGGAATTTAACTATATGCAGCTGCTAGATACTCGGTTGTTGTCGGAGTAAATTGGAATTCCAGACCCAAACAGTTTACTCTAGCTCGTTGAAGTGCGTCACCTCGGAAGCATCCGTTTCCGTAATGTCTTCCGCTTCGATCCGAATGCACCGATCTCCCTCCGTAACTCTTCATCTATGTACGTCACTGTCTCTCGTTCAAGTGCCATATGTTGAAGATTCCGTGGAATACGTGCTTTCTTTGCTGTCTTTTGGTCCTTCTTTCATCTTAAAATATAGGAATCTCTTCGTATACAAGGTTTGAGAGTTTTACTACCGTGGTGGACATATTAATGAGCATTGTATGTTTTTTTATAATTCATGTTACGAAACCCCCAATTCAAATGTACAAGTTTATAAAGTATTCTATTCCTATATAGCACCTAAGTATTTCTTGTAATCCCTAAAAAATATTTCGTCTCTACCCAATGAAAGAGGAAATTGAAAGAATGGCTATTTCTACAAAAGGATATAGAGGCTTATTTAAATTAATTGCATTCTTTTTTCCTTTTAGTTTCTTTATTTCTATTGTACGATATTCCTCACTGTATTTGTTTATTTTCAGTTCCTATAAGCGTTTTTAATAAAAATCTTTTTTAATGTGTGCATAAAAACACGTCCCGTTTTTATCTAAAGTGATGGCAACCCCTACAAAAGGTGTTCTTCAGGGGTGCCTAATTTCACTTGTTTTTTTCTTTTCCTTTTCTGTGTGCACCTTTGTGACAACAGAAATAAATATGTTATATTGGATTTTTTTCCCGTTTCATCTGCACGATCCGTGCCTTATGACATCAGTGTCTAATGTCCAATTTCCTTCTTCCCACAGGCGTTCCTTGAGATGGCCGACGAGAGTGCCGCTTCGTCCATGGTCACATACTTCACCAATTGCGTCGCCCAGCTCCGTGGTCGCGCCGTCTACGTCCAGTTCTCGAATCACCGCGAGTTGAAGACGGATCAAACGCACTCCAATGCCGTGAGTCCAAACGCCCACAGCGCTCTACCGCCCCTTATGGTGCAGGGCGCCGAAGGGCAGGAGGGGGGCCAACCGAAGCCGGAATCCGAGGCAGCAGGGCCGTCCGAGGCGGAGGACGCGGAGGACAATGTAATCGGCGGCCGCCTCCCGTGGAATTGCCGCGCCGCCTGCTCCCTTCCACCGAACACCCAGTCCCCCGCCCCCTCCGCTGCTCCGCTCACTACCTCGCCCCGCCCCCGCGAATGAACCCGCCCTCCTCGCCCCCGAGGAGCGATATACTGGGCATGGCAAAAATCCCGCATAAAAAGCCTACCGCGAGCGCCATATGGCTTGTCACTGTAGATAGCGATGCTGAAAATACCCAAACCTCCCGTAATACCGCGTAATCGATGGAGTTTTTGCCTCAGAAGTATTTCCGATTCTTGATTGTTTAATGTCCGCAAAGGACTTTGTTTTTATTAATAGATTCACTCTGTATTTTTCATTTCTGTACATACAGCATGATGGATTTGGTTTGTACATATGGTAGTGTTGTTTACATTCAGAATCTGCATACTTCTGAGGCACTGCATTATCCCTTGCTCAAATTAATCGAAATACGAGCGTAATAACATAATTTACGCGACTTACCTTGCAGAAATTGAGTTGCTTTGAATATGCCGAATAATTTACTGTCCGCTTGGCGAAGTTATCGTTTTGTAATTTTTGGCATTGCTTTCCTTGCCGTTCAATAATACTTTAATGGAAACATTACACGATTTCTCCCTCCGCATCATTTGTAACTAACAATTCATTGTACATAAACCTCAAAGCCGAGAAATTGAGTTTTTTTCCAGTTATCCTAGCGCGGTTTTGTTAAAATAAAATTAATCTTATTAGATGCGTAGCTGATTCTCCGGATTCGTTGATCAAGATTTATTGCATTACTATAATGAATCGGTTAGGATGATTTTCTTTTTAAATCAATAGTCTGTACTCAATAAGCGGTTATCAAAATTAATCTTTAAAACGTGATTTACGATAATTTTGGCGTATCATTTATTATATATTTATAAGTATCTTCGACTAGGTAGCATTCAATAATGTGTAGGTAACTTCTCATCAAAAATAATTGTTTCAATTTTACTGAGTCAGTCCTAATATTTTGTCGTTGCTATTGAAACTCATAGAAGAAAATATCGACAGATTTGACCTAATTTAGCATCTGTAATTCTCCTACTTAACGTGAAAGATTTCGTGGCACATTTTGTTCTATATACTTTTCGGTAGGAATCAGGAACTCAACGTGTTCCATGGTACTTCTCTTGGGCTCTTCACTTCCGCATACCTTTACCAGAAACCGGGTTGTCTGTTCAAATTCGCTGATAGCCATAGAAGAAATTTACCCTCCTTCAATTATTCTTCTCACCTTTTTTAGGTGAATCATTGTCTGGATTGTATAGTCCTCTCTCAGCTCATTTATACACGATCTTGACTTTAATTATTGTGAATACAGTTACAGCTGTTATATTATCACAGACACAGTTTACAAAAGTTCACAATAGTTTGAAAAATTTTAGTTTAAAAAATTCACAAATTACAAAATTTTCCGCATGTTGTGATTATTAAATTTGATTTGATAGAAATTACTGATTCTCTTTGGCCCTTTGAGTGCCGCGCCCTCAGGGTTGTTTGATTTACCTTTTGAAGCCGACGTAGCAATCAGAAACGACTTACGTCAAAAAGCCCCCCCGCAGTTGGCTGGCACCCCATGACAGTCGGGAACGACTCGTATTAATTGCAGAGGAGGAAAAGGCAAATAATATTTAACAGATAAAAGTTGTTCGTTTTGAGCGGGAGAGAGCACTCCCTTATTTGTTCCTGACCAAGCAGGTCCTCCTGTAGTAGGTCCTTGAGGGAAATGGATACCAGCTGAAGGGGAGTGTTTCTTGCCTTGGCGAGATTCCCTTCAGCTTATGGGAGTGGATCTTAACTGGAAAGTGGTGTCTGGCTCTAGCTCCAGTACTGCTTTCAGTACTCGCGGAAGGGATTAGTTTGTGGCCTATTCGTTCGATGAGGTAGAGAAGTACCGCTGTAGGAATCGTACGTCCGCTGCAGGGGGGATTTTTTTGGCAATTAGAGAATTTCTATCCGGCTGACGGGAGGCGATGATCACTGGATGGCTACGCTCCAAAGGGAGCGGGTTTTCGGTTTCCGCGTCGGAATTCGGCGATATTCTGCATTGTCTATATCCCTCCCCGGTAGCGAGAATATGCGGTCGGAGGTGTGGAGGGGACGGCGGCGGCGTTCGATATTCCATCTCGAGGGAAGAGCCAGGGAGATTGATGGCTGGCTGGGGAAGGGCGTAACGGGTTGGGTTTGGTGTGTAGAGGAGAGGGGTTTCTAAGGGGTAGGGGGATGTAGAAGGGTCGACGGCTCGATGGATCCAAACTCAGCTTCATAACAGAAAATGAGAGGTTGTTTATGCATGGCTCCAGTTGTTTCCAGTTTGGAGAAAACGTTTTGTTTTCCACTGGGGAAAGCACTCATCTCTCATCCAATTTGTAGGTTCTTTTTATATTCTAGATTAGTGACGACCTGTTAATGCATGCGTTAAGTTTTATCGTGAACTTTCGTATGCATAGTTCCCGCGTTCGCCAGTGTCGGAAGTAAGTTTTTCCGTTTTAGCAACAAAAATATATTTTTTTAAATTTGCTGAGATAGTCTTGCTAAACAAAATTCGAAGTTAATTCTTGTTTAAAACTGCTGATTTGGTCAATGTTGAAAACTTCTAACTAGGGTGCAGTGACTAGGTTATCACTAAGATATTGAATTAACATACATTCGTTATCGTTTTCCGGCAGCAACCGAGGTTCGAACCGATAGTTTTTCTCTATGAGATTCAAATATTAAAATCCTTATTGAAGGTTTTTCTAGTGATTTTTTTGTACAACTACTTATAATTAAATTTCAAGATACAACTCATAAGAGGGAATAACGGTGTCCGGAAATAGTTTTTTTCAAGAATGCTAATCTTTCAGTTCAGGTTCGGATTTTGCACCTGCAAACAACTTTTTTCGGCTTCGGTTTCCGGTTTCGATGTCCCGGATATCATGTGGGCGGTTTAATTGCAATAAAAGAATTTGAATTTCATTTCTAATCTCTGGAAAATAGTTTTTCCAATCTATGGAATCACGCGCTGTGAAACGTAGCAATTGTCACACATATTTCGCGATATTTCTCTTCGGAGATATTTTCGCAGGCGGCTTATCCGCGCTGGAACGTAAATGCGTCCAATGGTTCCCAACACGGGGAATGACTCCCACGGCTGCGCGTTATATACACGAATGCGAAGTTATTTACTTTCCGCGTTGTTGTAAAAAGGGAGGGGTTAGCGTTAAATGACTCGGAGGACCGCTTGGCAGAGGCTCAAATCGACGGTCACGTTATTTGCGTCCGACTAGAGGAATAGGTCCATTTTTAACGAACCACTCCGGCGACGGAATGCTGCCGATTATCGGATTCCGGAATTGAGGTGCTGAAAACTCGCGAAGTAAGAGAGGTAGAGTATTGCATATCGGCGTAGGAATCGGGGGGTTTGGTGAACGACTCGCTGAAGTGACCCATTCCACTGTGGAAGTGGAAGCGGGAATGAGGACATGAAAGTTTCATCGGATGCTTTCGATGGAATCTTATTTTCGATCTTTTTCCCGAAGACACGGCTCCCTCTCCTCCTCTCGGTCCATCCCAACAACGAATTGATGGCGAGTGAAAAACCAATTCTGCAGATGGGCTGCTCCTTCTGCGCCTCGAAGCGCCCGTTTCTCTCGCACGTGTCTTCTCGCTCGGTCTTTTTTCTGCTCTCATCTTTATCGCATATACTGTCGTAGCTCTCTATCGCCCGAGTTTTTCGCTCCCGTTAAACATCGCGGGATCCGAAACCACGTATTTCAGAAAAGAGGTTTTATTCCTTTCAAAGTTACGCTCGGATCTTCCTGATGTGATTATGTGGGAATATTATGCGCGATATTGTTGAAGCGTGAAAGTCGTGTATAAAACTACTTCAGAAGCGTCGAGTTAGATATTTTATGTGCTATTCATATAGTTTTGTGTTGCGGTGTTTTTCGGAGGGAACGCAGAACTTAGCATCGTTTTCTAGACTAATTTTTGATAAGCGAATTAAGCCACTTTTACTCTTCTATGATGTTTCTTTTTCTTCATAATTAGTCGTTCAAGCTCCTAGATACCATGCATTGTGATGTTCTAGAACTAAGAATGGCAATTTTTGTCGAAAGAGGGCCATAGAATCCAATAGCTTGGCCTCGACTTTGTGGTAGCTTTCCTTCTTGAAGACAAATAGAAATAATACTTCTATCTTTACCACAGAATATTTTTATTGAGCGACCATGGTTTCAACCCTTTGGGTCATCGTCATTATCTGAAACCATGGTCGTGATTGAAACCGTAGTCCTTCAATAAAAATATTCTGTCGTAAAGGTAGAAGTATTATTTCTATGTCTTCAAGAAAGAGTGCCATATTTGATAAAAAAATGCGTGTCAATGTGGTGCCAGACCATAGCGTGAAGTGCTAATATTATACTCGTTATTAAGTCAGTTAATGTTTTTATTTAAATATCGATAAAAACCATCACTACTTTACAAAATTAGCTTTCATTTCCTTCAGGTCTTAATTATTCGTTGACGAATGTTTAACAAGGGCGGCGCCGTCCAAATCCTGCTTTCCAAAATATTCTCTCGCGTGGCATTTACGGCATGCGTGCTTTCGGTTCTCCTCCCAGACTTCGAATATTCTAAAAAATCTTACAATGGATTGTAAAGTCTGAAGATAAAGGTTAAGTTCTTAGTCTATTTTTTTCTTTTTCATTGTTCGCTGAAAGTAGCACCATTAAATTACTTGTGCTGAAGGAAGTTTTGTCTCTATAGTTACGAAATTTCAATTGAGTTCATGGAAATATTTAATTGCGAGCTCCAGGAACACCAATTACTTACATTCTATACCGCTGATCTCAACAAGGGTAGTTCATAATTCACAAATGTTGTAGTTATCGCAGTTCAGCGAAAGTCAATTGGTTTCAGCTACGAATAGAGCTCCCTTTCGCTACCTACTTTCGCAGGTTTCGGTCGCATCTGAGCTAATGCCTTGTCGTTTCCTCTCCATACTTGAAAGACCGCCGTGGATGTAGAAATTTATGCAAGAAGATAGTATGCCTCAAGTGAATAGGAAGTAACTCTAGGTCTGCGCGTCAGGGCTTATCACCCCAGATTTTCGCCCTAATATCCTCAGCCCATACATCGCGTGACATTCTTCAATTTCCCCTAGACAAACCATCCCTTAGCGTCGAAACATCTCACTCTTTCACTCTCCATGAACGCATTTTTATAGCGTCTCTATCCATAGCACAAGAGTCTTTTCCCCCCCTTTTTTGCGCCTCTGAGCACCCTGCTCCTCTCGACCTTCACGCCCTTACTCCTCTGCACCCAATCCGTTTACGTAACGCATTTGCTCACCGTGCCACTGTCGAGTCTTTCCCGGGATTTCATGTTCAGACGCGATTCCGCGCGAAGGATGCCGAAGAGCATGGTAACAAAAGGCACCACGTGATCGCAGCTGCTATCCGAGTGCATGAAAGAGCGCCTCCTTTCTTTCGCAATCCACCCGGAAAAATTGCAGGATTTGAGAAAGAAGGTTGCCTCCACGCTGCGAAACGCGCCGGGTATCTGAGTATTCATCTAAGTGGATTTTTATACTTTCCATCATTTCGTCAATATTTGCTCTGCATTAAAGAATATTACCTTGAGTCATATGTCACGTTACAATTGTTACCGTTTTCTGCTTTATCTTTGGACCAATTTATTCTTAGCATCTACGTAGTACGCTGAGATGGTGTAGGATTTTATAAGGATATTAATGGAAATTTTCAATTTAGAAAGTGGAGATGGTCACCAGATTATAATTATTTATCGTTGAAACCGGTCGTCCATTGTAAATAAATTTTGCAGAGGTGATGCAAAATCCTTTTCGTTTGATTTAAGATGGATTAATTGCGGATTTAATCACGATCTTTCGTTTGTAATGACTCTCGTAATACTTTCTCTCGCATTCCTTTTGTGAGCCGCACCCTTTCTACGAGTCACGTTGACAAGTAGGACCTTATAGTGCTAATCAAAATTTTTTAAATCTTTTTATCATACATTTTGACAGGTTTTGACATAAATGCATCTAATGTACTTTATTGTCAGGTAAAATTAAATAATGCGAAATATTTCCCTCTCAAGTTCAATCTTGTTAGCTCTATCCATAACTAGTTTTAGCGAATCACATCCCCTTCCTTAATCTAGAGAAAGCAGGTTTTGGTTAAGCACGCGTTTGTTTAATGTTCAACTTCCAGGACAACTTTCGTTAGTAACCAGGCGCTTGATTGTGCCTAGTAACATTTTCCTCCCTCGGGCAACTAATTGTCTGGCTGATAACAAGATATACAAGCTTGGAAGCATCACTCCCTCTCTTACACATCTGCTGAATGCTTTACGGTGCCCCCTCTTTGTTATTTCATTTCTTTTGTTCGTCTGACTCAAGGTAAGTCACTTTCTCTCAGCCATTTCTTCGTTCTCTGCATATTTTATTATCGACCATTTCCTTAAGACTTGCTCGCCCGAGCCGCTCATTTCCTCCTATCCATCGTTGCTCTCTCTCTTCTTTTCCTCATATCCTTTTTCTTCTATCCGTTCCTAGCATTCCTTTTATCTCATACCCTTCTGCGGATTGCTGTTTCCTTCTCCGTGTCCATCTCTCGGCGAATAGTGTCTTAAAAATTCAGCTCTCTCGCTTTCACGATCCCTCTCCGATCTTTCCATCTTCCAACCGTTTTCCCATCTTCTATTCCACCATACTGTCTATCTCTCCAGTTTTACCTCAGCTTTTCGCTTGCCCAAAGATGCTCTCTCTTGTTATCTCTTCCGTTAAAAGTTAGGCAGACATGATGTGATACTAAGCCTCATTATCTAAACGTCATAATCTCTCTTGCTTTTTCTTCAATTTCCTCTTCGCTCACCATGTCTTTCAATTTCCTTCGCCTATTCCCTGTTGATGTGGATCATATTTGGGAGACATTCAGGTACCCATATCCTTTATTTCTATTTTTTCTTTCTTTTTCATATCTCCCCTTTTTTGCTTCGTCTCTCGGAATTTTTTTTCTTTCCTTTGACATAACAGAAATTTTAACCTTATGTTTCGCTAGGAAGTATCCATTCCTAATTTCCTTTCATCCCTTGTTATGTAAATGTATAAATACTTCCTAACATTATTTCCATCTTTTAATGATCATGAAGAAGTATATACTTAGCACCTGCGGGAGTACATCTTCAAATTCGAGAATGAACAATGTGAAAAATATCGACATGACTGGGACTCAAACCTAAGTTTTCCGGTAGAGCTTTTGGAGGGAGGCAGTGGAAGACCTGGGTTCGAGACCCAGTCACGACGATATTTTTTACTTCTGTTTATCTTTGAATTCGTTATTTCAATATTCCTTCGAAGAAGACGCGGATGATGAGATGTAAAAGTCTAAAGTTCGTGTATGTCCTCAATTTGCCCCCCCCCCCCCCCCCAATCTTATCGTCATCCTTTTCCTAGTACATGGTTCTCTTTTGTAAGTCTCAAGAAATTGAGGCTCAAAAGTCTCGACATGTGCTCACAGTGTCCAACGGAATTACCTCTTTCCGTCCTTCTTTCCACGCCCTTTCTTTTTTTCTGCTTTTCCCATATCTCTCCCTCTCGAATTCCTCTTCGCATTCCCCTCATCTCCTACAACGTACACCTCCCCCACTCCCAAGTACCATTCTCCCTAATTTATTTCCGTCTTATCTCATTTCTCTTCATTTTTTCCCTTATCTCCCTCTCCTTTTTCCTCTTCTCCATCTCCCATATATATTTAAGTCCTACGCCGCTCTCCTTTTTTCATAATTTCGCCTCCCCCTCCCGGAGGACACGGCAATCTCCTCTCTCTCTCTCATCTACCTTACCAATTTGGGCTTTTATTCGTCGGCGTGCGGAGGCAGAGAGGGTTTTGTTTTATTTACCTCTCCTATAGGCGGCGTCATTGTTCTTCCAAGAGCAGCTCAGGCCGTTCACATTCGGGTTCGGCGCAGGACGGACGTGTGTATCCAGCTCCGCTTCCTTCCCCGCGCTGCGTTTTTATTCATTTTTTTAAGCGCTCGATGAATTAAAGTAACGAGGTGTAGCCGCTCAGTGGGTCGTGTCCTTTTAATTAAAAGAGTCGAGGAAACTTTCGCGATGGCCTTTTTTTGTTTCTGTATCGCGGAATCAATTGGCGTATGCAGTGTGGTTCGATGGCCGCTCTCTCTCTCTCTTTCGAATTGTAGTGGAATGCGGTTGCGAGGCGCCAACTCTCCCCCTTTCAACCCTCTTCCCGCTCCCCAATCTTTCATTGTCTCTCCGCTCCTTTTCCGGTCGCACTCGATCTTCCCGGTCTCTATATTTCTATTGTTCTTCCCTTCGTCCACATTCCAGGAAAGGGAGAGATCGGGTCACCTCTCACGGAATGGAGCACTTCTGGAATTCGGAATGTTCTTCTTAGCGCCTCTCTTCTCGCTCCTTCGCCCTTTCCTCTTCTCTCTGCCTTGCTCGCGTCTTTCCCTCGTCCATTGAATCGGAATGGAATAGGAAACGTCTAAACTTCGCCGTGTCGGAGGGGTAATTAATAACCTCTCGATGGACGCTGCATTCCCCGAGAACACGCGAGGAAACGTTCAACCCTTGATATTTTGCGCTGGTTTTTTTTCCCGTCGTGTTCTCGTTTACTTTTTTTGAAATCTTAATCCGGAAATCTTAATGTAGTAGCCTTTTCCGGGATATTTTTTGCTTAAGCAGAAGAAAATTGATGTGTATCTCTGAGCGTAATAATTACCGTGGCAATAAAGAATTCATTAAGGCTCTAATTTAAACGTTCCCCTTTGCAAGTGGGTTTATTTTGTCCAGCTCTTCCCCCTTTGGCAGCGTTTGGTTGCTCCGCAACGTGATGGTGTGGACATTTTGAATGCTCGCAACTGGCGTGTGATTTTTCATTACCTTCATTTCAATTTTGAAATGGCATAGTGTTAAAATTAGTAGTTTTACCATTTAAACTTAATGTACATCGATGTTGAACTAACAATTTTCCTTGGATGCCAATGATTGCCGTTTATATACACAGCCGTTACAACATTAATTTTAAAATATTCTATTTTAAAATTAAAATGTAATAGTCTTAAAATTAATGGTTTCATCATTTTAGCTTAAAGTATATCTATATTGAACTAATAATTTACCTCGGATGCTAATTATTGCCGTTTATATATACAGCCCGGTTACTAAGGCAAATGTCAGTTCCTTGCCCAAATTTATAATCCAATAATTCTACTTCGTTTGATTAGACTTATTATCCATACCAACGCTTAGTTTGTAAGGCACATGTTAGCATGTATTTGATTAGCTTGACCCTGTATTTGGCAAGTCCAATTGAGCTTCAGCATTTGTACATATTAAGATCCGCATGCTTTTTTTCCGGATATTAAATTACGAATGTCTCTTCTGGCTCCCAATAGGGGTGCCATTTATCTTAGAAACTTGGTTTCTTTATAGTAAACTGATTAAACCACTACTTCTGAAAAATATGAGCCTCCTTGGTTCGTTATTGAGGAAAGGTAGGGAGATAATTACAGCAAGAAACATTTTTAACGCCACCTGAAGCAATCCAAGGGCGAAATGTACGGAGAGGCATTAACCGCTAACTCGGAGCAGACAGTTCAAGGGAAGCGGCAGGTGAAGCGATTGCTCAAAGCGTCGGTGGTTGCAGTCCGGGTTGTGGACTTTCATTCCTTTTTTAAGATTCCCTCACTTTTCCCCTCCACTCTTAAATCCATTCTCTTCCTCTTCTGGAAGCAGTTACTTTTCCCCTTTTCCTGCAAACCTCTCTCGTTTCTTCTTCCTGCGGTCGCCTCTACTGAATTAAAGGAGGCCGTGGAGAATGATGGGAAGCGGGGCGCAGCATCTCTTGCGAGGCCCCCGCCATCCATCCCCCATTCGCTTAGACCCCCTCCAAGGAAAGGGACAGGGCCAACACAAATCTCCTCTTTTCCCCTACCCCGGCCCTCACTTTTTTCTTTTGTCTCGTTTCCTTTTTTCTGCTCCACCACCCTCCCCCGCTCTCTCCGAGTTCTTCTACTGTCGCAACTCTTGTGTCGCCTATCTGCAGAATTTGCTCTCCTGCCGTCTTGCTCCCTGCGCTCTCATTGTGTTTTTATACATTTTTCCCTGCCGTAATTTTCCGTCCAGTGTTAGTCTCTCAATTTGTACGTGCACAGGACCGTACTGGGGTCTTTATTTTGATTTTTCATTCTTTTTCTAGATTAGGTAGTTATTTTTTTCGTAGACGATTCAGCTTGTCAGGATATTTTCTGTAGTTGACATTCAGCGAAAGTGTCTCTCTAATTATTAGGGATAAGAGTGGTTCAACGGAAGCCAAATTATCGATCTCTGAGCTCTTTCGATTTGCCTATTACTAAGTAGCTAGTTAGCAGATTTAGTCAAGTTATGTTATAACGAAATTTCCATGAGAAAAATAGTCGCATTGCCGTGTCTGAAACCATCAGAGCGCAGTAAACTTAAGTTGCCGTTATATACGTTTTATGACATTGAAATTTTCCGTAAATATGGGTATTGATTAACCAAGCAAACGCAATAAACATTTATTTCACCAGACTAATTCTACTGAGGCATGAAATATTTTTCGTGTCTGAGAAAGTTTAAGGAAGTGGAGGCCGCATTGAACGCTGGGAGAGGTCACGTTCAGCCTGAATGTCACATGTTTCCCACTTTTGGCCCATTATATATGCATGAAGCGACGCTAAGTAGTCAAGTGGCAATTTTTCGGCATGTAATTATTACTCCACTTTCTCTGTCTTAAATTATTCAACAGTGCGTTGGTGTCCCATTATACTATTTGCATAATAAATTATTTGTATTAATCACAGAGAAAGAAAAACTCACTTTGTTGAGTACAATAAATTTTTTTAATAAAAATCGACCTAGGTTTCGGTACAGCATTACATCTTCAGGTGAAAATACATGGAAACTGACCGTTACAGATATATTCAGAGAAGAGGGACTGTACGCTATCACGAAACCTATGTCGATTTCATTAAAATTATTTTGTGGACTCTACAAAGTGAGTTTTTCCTTCTCTGTGATTATGAAATAGTTCCAAGTCGCACCCCAAACCGTCATGACTGTTTGTGTTGTAATTCGACCGAAGTTGGGGTCTTCGTGTCTGATGAGCTTGATAGCGTGATTTACATATTCCACATTTTCCAGTAACGAATCTGGAGTCTATATAAAATCTGACTATATCCTCTGGAGAGGATATAGTCAGATTTTCTTCAGCAATTTTCGTCTGCAGTGGCTTTAAATATGATTTCCCACTCGTCCTCGGCCATCGCGGGTGTCATCTTATGCATCGCCTTTCTCCACCAATCCATCCAGTGCTGTGTTCCCTTCCGTATAGTTCTTTCCATTTTCCTTTCCCTCCCACCGTCCACCCCATTCCTTTCGATTCCGTCTCCCCTTCTTAAAGACCCTCTTTCTCTATCCCTCGACCTTTCTCTCCATCCCTCTCAACCGTAGATCGTTACCTGTTGGATTGAATTTTAAAAATTCACGTCGGATATATATCCGAGTGAAATAGCCGGGGACGTGGGTCCGAAAAGATCACACTGTTCACTTCCTCCGTGTTTGTGTGGCGAGGAGTGGATAAGGGGAGTTTTGGGGGGGCGTGGGGGAAGAAGTTGGGGCGGGCGCGAGGAAACGGCACTGCACCACGATTGCGATACGCCCGCGAAGAAAAAGTGTGCCCACGACTCTCTCACCCGCGGACGCTTCCCGTTTTTCCTTTGTTTCGTCCGTTCCTCGCCAAACGGGAGCGGGGAAAAAATGAAAAGGCCGCGATATGCACTCCCCGAAAGATAAATAAACTCGGGGTTCTCGGTTTAGTTTTTGAACTTGTTTGCCTTTGCGGAACGGTTTTCATTTTCCTTCGCCCCAGTTCCCACTTCGCTCCCCTCCGAAACAAGCTCGGTTTCCTCTTTCTTCCTCTATGTTTCTCGTTCGTGTTTCTCTTCCGTGTGTCCCTGGATTTCTCTCTCTTCCATTTCTCTCATTCTATGCATTTCTCCTGCTCTCTCCCTCTCTCGTAAACCATGCTACATCGTAAGCCTTGCTACAAGTTGTTTTATATTCGATGGCTACTAATTTCTGCTTCGTACCTATTTTACGATTCTAGAACTTTATGTGCCTTGATGTTTCCTTCATCCTATCATCATTATTTATTCTTTCATATATAATATTAATAATAATGAGCATTATGTGTGTCATATGGCAGTAATTTCAAACTGATATCCCTCTTAACATTCGGGAGTAATATATTCTCCGTTTCGTGACAAATAGGCTTTCTTGTGTGCAGTCTTTTGTGGTTTAATCAGTTTTACCGGTCGCGGAGTGGTTGTCGGCGCCCCAACCCCAAGGTCCGGGTTCAAATCCCGGAAAGTAGGATTTTTTCCTGTTAGGAAATGGTCGTGTGTGTTTGTCCTTAGTTATTGTTTGAAGTTCACAACCGTAGTGGTCCAGTAAATGGATGTTTGTTGGGGCATTGGGTTATAAATGATAAAAATTGAAATGGTATTTCGGAAATCTGCTACTCTAAGGGTATTATTTTTTTTCTTCTTCAATCGAATTTCAGGTTAATTACTCGACGCAAGATAAAAAGTTCTGCAGGTTCTATGGAATTATTTTGTAAGACTAATCTATAGAATTATTTTGTAAGACTTTATCATTCATTAATTTGGCGATAAATGTTTTAAAATAAAACGCAAATGCACTTCTCACTGCGATTTTTTTCCACCGCTATTTTTAATACTATTCCTTTATATTAACTCGGAGCTCTTATAAAGGCTGCTTCCTTTGAGCGGTTTTAATTCACGTGTCAGCTACTTGTTGTAGTCTTTGATGATGAAGTGAAAGCTTTTTTTTTTAATTTTGAGGCTTTACTATGAATCTAAAAACTGTTCATTAATCAAAGTTCACTGGAACATTTCTTTTTATATCTGTTTGAATTAAGAAATCGTGGATGTGGTACACAACCACCATCAAGATTATGTCCTAGATCGGTAGCTTATGTCCCTTTTGCAACCTTTTTTATAATGTTTTAGACAAACATGAGTAGCTTAATTTATCGTTTCCTTGTTAATCAACTAAATTTTATTCTGGGTTAATTCTTAATCTTTTCATTATTATAACTTTTCAGTGATATTCTACGAAATATAAAGTAATAACTGCGAATTAAGATTCTGCCTGGATGGTTGAAAATGTTGTCAATTCCTCATTAAGAAGTAATCCTTTCTTTCCTTCTTTCCCAGTTCATCAAGTATTTTCTCTCACTTTTCCTACTCTCCACTTTCTCTCTTTTCCCCAACTTTTAAGTAGCCGCTCTCCCTTCACGTGCTCCCCCACTTCGCTGCCCCACCTTTTGTTTCCCTCGAAAACTCTCGCAATAAAGCAGAAGAATGTCTCTCCATTCATCATTCACGGGTTTTGTTGGTCTTTTACGATTAGGAGCTTACCGTTTGTATTTAATTTTCATCTCGCAACAATTTTTGCCTCGGGATTGTGTACTCATAAATGTGTAAACAGGGGGCTTGCCGTAACATATAAATAGGGGCCTGTCGAAAGAAGGAAAAATAATGATGATGAAGCAAGAATGCACTCACACGTAGGAGGGGCTGGAAAATTTCCATCCCGGCTCGCCGTTCGGGCGGATTTTTCTCGTGTCAGCAGAAAATCGCCGAAAGACCCCGAGGCTGGAGTGCACAAAAATTCATCCCGTCCGCCAAAATTTTCTAGCGGGCGCCGCATAAACTGGGCAGGTTGTAAATGTTCCAAATATGTAGATTCGACAATGTGTATGATAATTTTAATGGCTATTGGACTAGCGTTGCCATATCGAATTTTTATAACGTTAACTGAAGTTGGCATTAGGTTTATCTGAAAGATTAAGAGAGCTTGGCAACATTGAACAAGACATAAACGGATTGGAGTTAACAAAATGAAATTAATTCATCGTTCAAATTAGTTTAATTAGATATGCTGAAAATATGAAATCATATTTCTTAAAAGTAGTTTAAGTAAATTTACATATCGATGATTATGCTGATTATAGTTGAATATCCCTTTTTACCAATTGTCGCATTGTCATCAATATAATTGTCATTTTTTGTATTGTTTCACAAAAAGCTGATTATTTACCTCGTTTGCTGATTATTAATCTCGTATAATTAAACGAGTCATAGTTAATTATGTTTTTAATATTTATTAATCAATTATTATTCACACTGAACACAAGTCGCCGTGTTTTCGTAGGCTCTCTACTTAAATTTCACATCGTAACCCACATTTTTTGTTCCAACATTAGGTCGGAGTCATGATGGTCTTTAGGTAGGGAATGGTATAAGATTTATCGAAGGTACGATGATTCCGCTAGCTTCGATAAATCGAAAGATATGACCTATGAATGGAAAACGTATGGATTTTACTACTGTGCTAGAACAGAAGGGATGGCAACGCCTCTCCAGGAAATTGTTTGGGCTGGATTCATTTTTACGATTTTCGTCTTTGACTCCCCTGCGGACAAGAATTCAAGTTGTAATAAATGGAGTAGTCTTTAAAAATAGGCAGAGAATGTCGCTGCGAATCACTTTAAGTGTGTGTTTCCTCGGTGGAGCAAACTCCTTTTGAGAATTAGGCAAATAAAATATTCGATAACGCGATATAAAATCCGAAGTGGGGATGAGGGATACCCGTAAATCAGGGTGGCGTCGGAAATCCTCTCGGCATTTTTTCGCGGAATCGCTTTTAAGTGGGGAATGCACCAAAAGGGGTTCTGTTGGCGCCACTGTAAGGGTCGGAATGACCCGTCCGGGTTTGATATGGGCTCCCTGTATGTTTATGGAGAGGTCCAAGTTTCATTTCCTTCTTTCTGGTCATTCATTTTTTTCCATTCTCCCCTTCATTCAACAGATCCGAAAAATCCCTAGTAAAAAAAGTCCCTCATACAGTGTTTGGGGAAACTCCCACCTCCCCGCCACCGCAATGTAGAGCCATCCTCATCTCACCTGCCCTCTCTTTCCTTACCCTCTTCATCTCTCGGTTTTTCTCTCTTCCTCGCGGACTTCCTCTTTTTCACCCCATTTTTTCGTCTTTTTTTTCCATTTGGGCGCTTCGTCTCCAAACTTGAGCCACTTACGCCCTCGGTTCTCTCAAATCCCTTTGACTGCTTTCGGATATTTTCTTTCCCTTCATTCCTATTCATTGGCTCCCCTTCTCCCGCGAAACTTTTTTTTTTCTCTTTCCCATCATCCCATTGTGTTCGCTTACAGACGGAATCGTCCCTTCACCTTCGTATCGCGACATTATATTATCTTCTTTTTCTCGAGGAGCTTCGAACTTAGAAGTTTTTATTCCTTGAGAGGATCCCTCCTCTCTACTGCGATGGAATGTCGCTAAATCTTTCCGGGTCGGTTAATGTTTTTGGGGTTTGACGGTTGGTTGGGCGGATTAAAAATTTGGTGTTTTGATATCCGTATTGGGGTATTGATATTGCCCGTATTATATGTCATACATGTTAAGGCATTTATGGCGGCATTGGGTTGTTCGTTTCAAGCAGAATGGCTCACGTGAACGGTATATAAATATCTCATGATTTTTGTAAGGGGCTCCTGGATAGCCAAGTGGGCTGCACGTTCGCCTTTGGTGGAAGCGGTCCCGGGTTCGATTCCCGGTGGGGCCTACATGTGCGAATTGGTTGTCGAAGCACTTTTACGTGGGTCGGTCGATCTTTGTAAGGAGTTGTTTTTGGGCCTTTTAGATTGCATTCCAATAAACTATTTACCAACAACTGAATATTCTTCAGATATAATTATCTAAAGTATTTATAAATTAGATGCTGTAAATGGAGCGCCATTGAATGATGTACGTAAGAGTTATATTTACTTACATTATTACATTATACTTACATATAAGCCTACATATTAGCATTATACATTGCGTATATAGCCTGGCTTAACTTGTTTGGATGTTTCCATTTTAAGGAATTCTTTTCATCGCTTGGTTAAAATGGGAGTAATTATCGTTCGCCGGAGATTCATTTTCTCCTTAGGAATAGAATCTTAGGTTTGGTGCCCTTCCGTAGGGCACACTACTGGAGTAGCGGTTCACTTGATCAATAAGAATCCCAGAAATGTCTCCCTATAACGTCTCCAGATAGTCGCTTTGAACCGTACCCTTTCATCCCTTATCCCTTTTCGCTGTCCTCGGGCGACATTCCTTCGGTTTCTCCCTATTATTCCTACGTAAACTCTGGCAGAGGTCGTTCCTTTATCTTCGGGTTAGTTTTTACAACTGTAATTGTCGCCGTAAATTTTTTCCTATGGTTTAAGATTACGTCATTTTTTTATGCAACGCGTGTGGTTTCTGGTAGTCTCTTTCATTCTCAGCAGACTGCCAATTATTTGGGCGGGATTCTTACCAATTCTTTAACATCAATCTTTATGACGGAACAGGGCACTATGAGTTAGATGATCAACTTCCATGATAGTAAAAGAGGGACAGTATGATGGCACCGTATTGATACCACTTTGCAGAGTCGGCTGGTTAAAAGTAAAAATCATATTCAGCGAACATAACCAATAAGAAGGAGCGAAAGAGCCATAATTTATCGCATAGTTTTAAATGCAAATTTTTTTATGATTGGAAATACTTTCCATGTGTGTAGTACTTTGTAATTTTTCCCAAGGATTCCTTTCCACTCAGTTTACAATGAATAGACCGTGTGAAATTTTATCTTGTTTTAGTTCTTAGGTCAATTATTTTATTAACATTTGAATTTCTCGCTTTTAATGTCGTTAGAGTAATTCCTCTCATTCTAATTTGAGCGCGTATTTGATCTAGTTGTTTGATTTTCCCTTCAATCTTTGCTCACTTTTTCCCTTTCACAAAAATCCGTGTGTTTTTGTGTAACTATGTATTGACTCGGACCGCAGCAAAAACATCCCGTTCGCCGTATTCGGAGCTTTTGTTTACGCTTCTCACATCTCGAATGTTTGTTTGGGGGAAGCAAAGGGGGAGAGTCGTTCCCTAACAACTGAAAACATTATATCGCTGATATTCAATTTATGGTAGTATTACCCGGACCCTGCGAATCTTACTTTAGAGCTCCGAGCACCGCCGTCTTTCTACTCGTTCCCTTTCAAACCCCTTCACGGTCCTTTTTAGAGGTACTCTTCTCATTCTCCCGTGGCATCAAATTTCCGCTACTTCACCACCGTCTCTTTCAACCGTCTTTTCTCATCATCCCCACGCCCGCGCCGTCTGCAGAACCTATTCTTCGGCGTGTAAAAAAGATAAGTGCGGGAGATCCTTATTTATGTCCGCCGTCGCCCTCTTTTACGCTCGGTGCCCGCCCCCGTTTAAGCAGTGCTCCAGCGGCAGGTGGAGGCCGATCACGGTCTCCCCGGGCAACAGGCTCCACCTGTAATGGGAAGTGCGTCTTCCAAGGGGAGGGGTCGTTGCGAAAGAGCAAATGATGAATACCTCTCGAATTCGGTTTGTGAGACGATATCTCTCGCATAGGTTGATTGTTTGCCTTTAGAAGGGAGCGGGTTGCCAGCGAGCTCTTATTTACCATGCAAATTGACGATAGATTTACCGAATTCGGTTCCAGTAGTCCGATTTCGTGAATGTGATGATACCTCTCATACACTGCGCCACCTGTTTTCCGCGATGCAAACGCTTTCGCCGAAGTTTTGAATGGAGATTCGGAGGGAATTATGGTTTGCGGACACGTAAAGGCCGGCGATCCCACGATCTGTTTGAATTTAATACAGGCTCGTGTGAATCTATATTGAATTTTTATGAAGACAGCTGCTTCTTGCTACCTTGCCGAAAATCTATACGCTGAAAAGCACTCGCTGTGTTAATCACCAATCGTTTGTAGTCGAAGGTACACCGAAAAAAGGGAAAAGAACTAACTCTTTTCAACTCTGCTTTTCCTATCCCACGACGCCAACCTTTGTTTGAAGCTATTGAATACACCTCGCTGTAGTGTTGCATTAGAGTTAATGGGTCTTCATTTAGGAATGGTTACTACCTTAGAATAATAACCGGGGAAAAAAGATGATAGGACTATTAAATTTAAAAGTTGCGAACGAACTCTATGATAATGTATGGAGAAATTGAAGCTATGCATTGATCCATCCACTCTCGCCTAGAGACTATACTACCTGTGTACATTTTTAGATTAAGGTGACCATATATATGTATGACCGCTAAGTTAAGCCCTCCCATAACGTTTTATTCCATAGTACTTAACATGACTTCCGTATGGCAGAAACACATCTTCAAAATCCGCAAACGTCATTCAGATTCGCGTATCCATTTGTAATAAATCCATCTATATCTGGAACCACTAACATAATCACATTCCCTTCCCTTTCACCCAAGTTCCCCACGCAATCTCTTCGATATCTTCGCCCAGTCTCCTACATTTCCAAAACACGACTCGCTTTCCCCTCGTCTTTCCTAGTCGGCAGATTTCAAGCCACGTATCTTTCACTATTCCCTCCCATATTTCGGAGCTTCCCATTTTTTAACGGCGGCAGAATTTATTTCCGCCCCGCGAAGCTCTCCTTTCTTATTACCGCGCATTTTTTTCGCCTTGGAATATCAAATCTTTCGTGCCGGAGTCCGTTGCGTCACTGATTCGTCCGTTTCAATCGCCGAGAAATTTTTTCAGCATTCCTTTGTTTTTTTCCCTTGTGCCGTGGACGAGCGATCGACCGATAGACCACTGGCTTACCCGGAAATTGCGCCATCCATCGAAATTCGTTTCTCATACTCGAGCTCCCGTTCCTTTTTCTGTCTGCAGGAAGCAGTTTGAAAAGAAAGCCTCTCCCCAAATCGCGATTATAGTTTTCCACGTCTCTGCGCCAGTGCCGCTGTATTCGAACGGGGAAAAGGATTTTCCTGGGCTGATCTTCGGGAGTCCCGCTTAAAAGCCGTGCCTTTCGCTCATCTTCTTCTGGTGGAATGCAAGAGGGGCTTTGGCCGTTACGTTTTACGTTCAGTTGCCGCTTCACCTTCCTCTTTCCTTTCAATGCACCGAATTTGAGCCCCTTTTAAACAGCTCTCTTTCTCTCTCCATTGTCGAACATCCATTCGGCCACCTTTACGTGCCAGCCCTTTCGCTCCTCCACTTCATCCTTAACGTACTGTTTAACACTCCGACCTTTGCATTAAAACGCTCGTAGTTTGGTCCCGAATAGACACCCGTGCTAGTAGTTTCCCTTAAGCTCTCCACGGTGTGTACGTTTTGATGTGGTCCATTTATCCTCTTCCCTCGTTCTGACCTTTAACGTTACTTTATGCTTCTGAAGTGTTTCATCTGCAGTTTTTCCTTCTCACGTTTCCTAATTCAACCGAACTCGGAACTTCGACGCTCGGTTTCCTCCTTTCCGGTATTTTGAATTTCCGCTTCACAGTCTTTCTATCGTGACCTTGTGTCTAATTGTACCTTTTTCCTCTATTTATTAACATAACTATAACATAGAATAATTGATGGCGTTCCCATTATTAACAGAAATCGCATCTTTTTACTTTAACCTTAACTGAATTTTTAACGTTCTTCCAGTGAAATAAGTATGGGAATTGAGAATTAAGATCGCGGTGGTATGTTCTTAACGTTTTGTCAGTGAGTGGAGTCGAATGAAAACCTTCGAACCAAAAGTTCTGATGAACAATTAGAATATTCATGGTCACGGGTCAACGTAGAGTAAATTTCCATCCGTATCTATTACAAGTATTCAAGTGGGTGGTATGTCAGTAATCTACGTAGTTCATATCTTCTACGCATCGTTTTTTCTATTATTTCAACAATAATTGGGCATGCAGATTATTCATACAGTTCAGCATTGTTTCCGCTATGTTAGTCCAGGATTCCGTTAGTGGATGATTTTTCACGATAAGATATATATTGGTGTATATATGTAGTAATAGTGATTGTATGTATTGTCTTACATTTATTCTGCTTGCCTGAAGATATATGTATATGTATGTATATGTTTGTATGTATGTGTGTATATATATATATATATATATATTCATATATCCCTCGAATTGTTTAATTAAACAATGTTTAAGTAAGGTTAGTTTCAAGGAAGCAACGACCGCAGAGAATCCGTTAGAATGCGGCGGATTGGAGACCTATGCTCATCTCCCCGAGATAAGCACCCTAATCTTTTCTTCCTTTCTCCTCTATTTCCCTATCCACTCCTTTATTCTCTTCCCTCTCTTCCGTCCTCTTATCTCCCTCTCTCCCTCCGCTATCTCCTCTCTCTGCTCCCCATTCCGTTAACGTTATTGAAGATCGATTATGGGCGTCGTATTTCCAAAAGTCATCTTTTCTTGCCGTCGCATATACAGTCCGTGTTCTCTCCCTTTTCTCCCAACCGATCGCTTCGGTTGTGCACGCATCAAAAAGGGGAGGAAATATCGCGAAACCCAACGGCTACTAAAATAATCACAATTTTTCAATCACGACGTTTAATTTTGTTCTGCGCCGCGGGCTGGAAAAGTTGGCGGAATTACAATAATAATGGTTTTTTACCGCGGGTTTTATTTTGGCCCGAAATTTCCAGATTTAAATTTTCTACCGCTGGGCGGCGTTATCGTCGAACGAAATTGAGAGACGAAACCGCACGGTGTGGCGGTTTATTATCCGCAGAATGACCACGGTTCTTATCCATTTCAAAAGCTATACCACCCACTTATTAATATTTATATAGGAAGTCTATTTTACGTGTGAGAGATATTGTCTAAGGTTTTTGTTTGCTTTCGCCTCGTTCGTTTTATCTTGGGGTTTTCCGTTTCTGAGAAGTACTCTTCTTTTATTATATTCCTATTTCTGTCAGTGTTGACCTTCATTGTGATTTATTTATATTCATTGTATTCTTCGGAATTGGTTCCGAATTCGTAGAATTAGATGGTATTATGCGCGTACTATAATATGGTTCGAAGCAAGAATTTGAGGCAATGAAGAAAACTGGCTGAAGTTGGTCCCTTTTTTACGATTAGAACAGTGCCACAAGTTTGTCGATAGGTTAGTGGATCTATATTTTTCTTTACTGTGTATTTTTTCATAAAAAGAAAATCCATCAGTTTGCGCTCTTTGAATTTTATGCTTAATTCATCAGCAAACGCGCAGATTTTGTACAATCCATTTAGATATTTTAAAAATCGTATCGGCAGGTTTCGAGTATTTCATTTTTAGTGTTTATCTTTGTCATTATTATTTATCATTTGTCATATCAATTATCATTATTTATTGATAATTCCGGAAATCGCTATATTATTTTATTCCGTTAATGCATGACTTCAGTCTTTCCCTTTCTCTACAAGCTCAATCAATAGCTTATTCATATCAAAAGAAATATTTTACTATTCTAGACTTCCGAAAGACGTTGTTATTAGAAACGTAAACAAAATCCTTGACTTCAATTGGAGTTCACAATCTTTGTGTGTAGTACGTTAATCAGTTTTACAGAATTATTTATTTGTATTATTAAAATTTTAAATACGACTTCATTGGCTCTTATTTTATATTTCTTATGATTTTTAGTTTTATTTTGAGAACACATTAATCAACTGAATTCATAATTATTTTTATCATTAAAAAATTCATTTCCTTCGTATAGTTCCAAGGAAAAGGAGGCGTAATAAGGATTTTTCTGAGATTCGTGCAAATACGGTAGTATGGTATGCCTTTGTTTCTTTTTATCTCATTTATCTTTCTTAGATAAGGATGTGACAGAAGTGTGACGAGGTTTAATAACTGGTAGGGTAACTCGTTGGAGGATACAGTAATAGAAAGCACCTTGGTATTCTGGCTTCTGTTGGCCACTGTTATGCCAGGAAACGTATAAAATGGAATGGGAGCAGCTCAAACTTAACGAAACAAAATATTTCCACCATTAATCAACCCTTATCCACTCGATCGGGCGTTATCTTCCCCTGTAACCCTTTTTATCGGTCTATTCGTACATATTGTGAAATTTTCCCCTCTTCGAACTCTCTCTCTCTGTCGTATCTCCCTTCGTGCGTGTGTGCGTTCGTGTGGCCAGCTTGCGGTTTGATTGTGATTCCCGCGGTGGACTAGACCGCGCAATCGATGCGGCCTCCGAGGGCCTCTCCGGGAGGGAGGCATCGCTGCGAAAATGGAAGTCTGTTGCGGTTAGTGGAAGGGGTCTTAAGGGAGGGAGCCATGTTTAAGGTTAGGGTCCCGAGGTCGCCGTTCTCCGGGGAGAGCCCGGCGGGCGTCGAGAGAAATGTGTCGTAGGGACCCTGCAATGTCTGTCGGCATTGTCGCTGCGGTCAGATTGCCTACATACCCACACCGGAGTCATTTCATTCAGTGTAAGGTATGATGCAGTCCACTTGTATATCGGAAATCCTGTTTCCACCGTCATAAGAAAAGTAGGTTCGCTCAATGTTTCACTCCGATAGGATTGATATTTTTTTACTCTTAATTCTATTTCTTCTCGGTTCTTCCACTTCGAATATCGTTTAGCTTTAGTTGTAGGTTGGGCGATCCCCCAATACCTAGTACTTGTATGACTTAATGCCACTTAAACAAACTTCAACCAACTTTTAGGAGGATGATTCAGTAAAATTACTTTGATGTAGAACAGGTTTGGTTAACCTATGGCACGCGTGCCCGAAGCGGTACGCTACAGAATAATTTTGGCCCTTGGAACTCTTGTACGACCTATGTTACGTAAAAAATTGGATTTTGTTCATTAGTATTGATAATTTAGGATTTTTTACGTCCCATATCCCGTCGTTTACGTAATAAAAAAGATAATACCAACGTCTCACTCAATGACTCGGCACTAAATTGGCACGCTAGTCCTTTATATTTATCATATATGGAATTCAAGTCTTAAAAGGTTCGCCATCCCTGGCGTAAACTTCCACTGTCGTTGGAATGCATACGACTCATAACAGGTGAATATCCATGTAAATGGAGTCAATCTGGCTAATCTCGATTTGTTTTTTTTTTAATTTTTATTTATTTTCATTAATTGAGATGCACTTTCAGGAGTTTTCACATTCGCGCACCTGATAGTTTCTAATGATATCTTCAAGTCTAGAAATCGTACTTTTCTTTACATCTCGGTGGGGCTTTGTTTTACTGAGGAATGTCGACATACTTCAACAGTTTTATTTAACAGAAAAATGACCAGCAAATGTTAAACCAATAGTTAATTTGCTTATGGAAGTAAATCGGTTGTGATAGGTAGATAAATGTCTGCAATTTTATTTCTTTTAACATAAGTCATTTATTCATGTTTCCTTTACGTTTGCAATTCGTCAACTCATGAGTTTTTTGAGCGTTTGGAAGCTTAACTTGTCTATATCCGATCGATCAGAGTTGGTCAGCTTTGTTAGTCGTATTTCAATCACTCGACCTTTAAGGACGCTCTCTACCATTTTTCATATCTTAAATTTAAAGTGAAACTCATTTCGCTATTCACAGGCTTTTGTATTCATTCGTAAATATATGTCTCCTTATTTTATTTATCTCGCTATAAATTGTTAAGTCAGTTGGAATAGAAGAGTTCCTACTTGCTTTGTATCCCGAGGAGAAGTTGAGTAATGCATATTTCGTTATGAAATCGCTCTTGATATTTTAGCCCGTTGTAAGCAAATGTGACTATTTCCCTCAATCCGTAACGTGGTCGTTCTGAACGACCGTGAACCCTTCCCTATGCCGCTATTCAAAATTTGCAAGGTTTTTGCTTTCTTAAAGTTCTCCCTCTTCAATTCCGTATTCCGCGAATTTCCCCAAAGATCCGCATACTCCGCGTTGAATGGATGCTACGGAGTAGATATAATTTCGGGACGGAGAACTCGTTACTAAATAAAGCGAAAGCTCGCGGAGTCCTTGAAAACCCTGCACTCTGGAGCCAGTCCTTGGGACATTCCCCTCTTTAAATCTCTTCTTTTCTCACCCGGGCGCTGCCTTTCCCGCCCAGAACCCATCAATCACCCCTCGTCGTGGTTTCCTCCTCGTCTTCATTCGATCGCAGACCTCCCATCCCTCTGCATTGTCACCCCCATGGCGTCTTCAAACCTCCTTCTTCTCCTAGTCCTCTCTCGCCTCACCTCTGTGACTAACCCCTTTTGCAGAATGGCATCCTCGGCACTTCCAAACAAACTTTGTCTTCGCCTCATTCCCTTTCACCTTCATTTAAACCTCCCCTCCAAGGTCTCTTCAAGATTCCCTCCAGTCATCTTTCCTTCATTTCTCTCTTCTGTAACTCTCTCCCCCTCTCTCTGCGCTCTTTTAACTTTAGTTTCAATCTTTATAAACGTTCGGCTATTCACGTGTGTATTTCTCCCTTCTCTCGATAGAATTCATTCGCAGGAAGGGTAACGGGGTTGAATTAAGTCGTTCCGACGAATACAGTAGATTTCTACCTCTCGAGGTTGGTTCGTTATTTCGGCGTGCGTGTTATACTCGTCGATGGAACGTGAGGATCTCGAAGGGGGATGTGTTAGCAAGGACGTTTTTCTTCCCGATGGCCCTCTCTCCTTCAGCAAAGTTCCGAATTCCAATTTCACCCATCTAGATTCCAACAGTTTGAGAGTTGGAATATGAATCTGAGGGAGAGGAAATGTTGAGATAACGCGCCGATTCGTCCGCGATCCTTAGATCTTCGGCGCCCGTTTTCCCTCTCGGCCATGCTTTTGCCGGAATGAGCTGTTCTGTTCCCTCCCCTTTATCAATATCACGAACTTGTGATTCCTCGTGAGCTTTTTGTCTCTGAAGTTCTGGTAGTCCACATGCTTCAGTACTTCTTGTCTTCAAGCTCTTGCTTTTGCGTCTCCGTTTCTTAAAGTGCTTTTCGGTGCTTGCGGTTTCGTCCTGTTAACTTCAATTATGTTTACCGAATCGGCCTCTCCCGTCTCCATAGAGGTTGCTAATGACGACGAACTCTGCTGGAACAGGTGGTCCCCTCCCATGCTGAAATAGAATTTTTAGGATTCTTTTGCTATGAAGTTTTAAGATTTCATTTAATTTTACTTTGATCTTGTGAGGATTAATAGATCAAGATTCACGAATTTTCGTGGCAAGAATAATTGTATTTAACTTCGGAAATAATATCTTGGTCATGAAAGTTTTTTTGACTTCCGCGAAATCTTTCTGAATTGAACTGTATCAATTTACTTATTGTTTATACTTATTTATTTAGATTATAAAAACACGTATTTTTCCACAGGGACTTTTAATTGGCGACCGGTTTCATACGCGTGCTTACATCTTCAATCGCCAATTAAAAGTTCCCCTTCCAATATCGAATTTAGATTATGTAAGTTATCATTTAAAACTTGAATCCCTGATGAATTTTTGAAAATCTTATTTCGAGCTCAGCCATAGCTTCCAAAATTGGTAAATTATTTGAGGGATGGGTTTGAGCAAGTAATCGTATTACTTTATCGCCACATTCACGTTAAGTGTGAAATTGTTAAGCCAGCGTAGTCAAAGTCGTTCTAATGAATTTCAGATCTTTTAAATTCCTTGTTACCTAATTTTTACTCTCTTATTTACAGTGTTAATATTGTACCGCGAAAGTACATGTAACGGTTCAAATTTGTTACCATATTCATCGAAGACCCTGTAGTCTTTGTAATAAAATGATCCTGTGTTGTTCGTAATTAACTAGAAGGATTTAGTTATTTCATTAATTTTCTTAGCAAGAGTTGTGTTGTGTACGGAATATGCGCTGGATGTTTTTGATATTCCGTAGTATGAGACAACACTCGTATTTAACTAAACATTTTCTTTAACAAATGCCGAGAACTTCGTAGACGCGCCTCTTCTTTGAACTAAAATGCTTTAACCTTATTTCTTAAAGCGGCCTTAATATTTAGTGCGATCTTTAGTATTTATCGTTCGCATTCGAATATTTTCACGTACTTCCATCCTCCCAACTCTTTCTCGGCATTGTGTCGATTTACCTCGCTTTTAAGCAATTTTAATTTTCCTTAACTTCCCATAATTTGTATTGTCCTTCCCTTACTCATATTTATCTACATTTCCGCTCGCAATATGATAATTTCAAGCTAAAACGCCATTGCGCGCAGTTCACCTCTCGCTTTAACATATGAAATTTGATCCCATTCGTAGGTTAATTTCGGTGCAGCTTGTTCAGTACGTATACTTGTGCGTGTTTACGATCATGTTAATGTCCCTGTATTTTGACCCAGTAAACCCATGCGTATGTAAACGTGTCTGTGCCTATACATATTTATACACAACGTTTACACGTGTGAATGCGGATCTGTGTGTGAGTGAGCATAAATGCGCATTTTACAGCTTTTCTATCTCCTGACTTGCTTCGCATGTTGGTTTTGTTTTTTTTTTAACTCTTTCCTCTAATGTTTATTCTTGGTACTTATTTGTGATTCCTGTATGTGTCTTATCCGTAATTTTCGGACGTCTGTCTCACGATCTTTCTTCGTTTCTTAGTATTATTATCATTATTACTTCTATCCCATGTGTTATATAATGTGATTCTCAGAATTTTTTGTGCACTAGGTTTTTTGTGACAATTTTATTTACTCTCTCTCCTCAACAGCGTTGGACTTATTTCTTTTGTAGTTTCCCTTCTCCCTCCCCATCCTCTAGTGTGAGGTTTTTGAGCGTTATCGCTCGGAAGCAGTCGCCTCATCCAACCCCCTTTCATTCTTTCCCCTTCTCTCTCTCCTCCCCGTCCCTTTCATACGTGTTCATTTTTATTTGCTCTCCTTTTCCATAAGCCTTTCTGTCCGCTGCATTTTTCCTGCCTTCTTCGGCTATCCTACCCCCTCTTCTTCTCCCTCTCTCTTTTTCTAGATATCCACCGCTCCCTCTATAAGTCGAACCGAGTCGTGAGTCGTGCATTTTACAATCTAACGCAGTGACTTAGAGGAAGTTTTCTTCCCAGGTGATGCTGAAGTATTTGTTGTTAAATGTTGTACTTAAAGCGAAAGTGAGGGTCTTGCTGGAACAGGCGAATTATATTTTCAAGTTGATTAGGATGGAAGCAATGAAATTACAATTACGCTTTTCCACAAATGTATTTTTAACACACGACCGGTTTCGGCACAGATCGGCCAACATCAAGTAAAGGTGTTCACCTTTGGTCGTTGTTTAAAATATATTTGTGGAAAAGCGTAATTGTAATTTTATTCTTACCATCCTATTCATAAGGATTTCCACTCCGTAAAACCTGCCACAATGGATTTTATTTGCACGTTGTGTTAGAATAGTGTGGGATGAGTTATAGAGGAATAACTAGGTTAGATTATAATGGTAATGGTTAGTTTTTAAGGTTATGAGTTATTTGGGAATGGGAATAGGATGGCTGCAACTAATCATTCTTCGGATAGTCAATCTAAGATGATGACGTGATCGAATTTTTCATCAACAGTTTTACTCATTTCAGCGGAGGTTTTATAAAACGTAGAAATGCTTTTTTAATGCTACCTTCTCTACCGTTTTGTTGCTGTTCCTTGGCAATTGATTGAACGCAAAACATTTATCGGATCGCAATACTACGAAAGTTTTATCCGTAGTACAGGAGCAAACATCAGTACATCGAACCGTAATATTTTTTCTTTTTGGTTTTCGCTCCGTTTTAATGGAACGAAAACTGATTTCGAGTGTGTTCGGTTTTCGATGCGCTTGCCAAGAGCTAAGGACGGGTTTTTGGCTCTATTCAAAGTATATTGAATGCTTTTATTGTGTTTAACTTTTTCTGTCACTTTAGATGAAATCAAATTTTAGAATAAAGCTTGCAATATTAAAGAAATAATGATCAAAATATTAGATCAGTTATATAACTGTCAGGAACGTTTTGGTAAACATTTTTTTACTTATTCTAAATACGCTACGTTTTAGAAAATTAAGAAAAAGGATTATGGATCCCACAAAAAGTTTCCGTTGAGGGAAATTAATATAATTGCTTTTCCGTTAACCGTATCGCTGAGGCTGAGCTGTATTACTTGATTAAAGGTACAGTTAAGTAGCTCAAAATAGTTGAGTTATAAATGATAGCTCACTCATTGTCACTCACGATAGCTTATAGTTGAAAAATATTCCGCATTAAAGGAATGGGGTGGTACCCAGTAGGTTCTAATCACCGTTTTTATGACACGTGTGCATGTGGTCATGTTCATGCATAGGCACGCTAACTAGAGACGATATTAGTTTTCGCAAGCGTTCGGGTGACCAAAGCGCCTAATTTATCTTCGACTTATAGTCGTCCCTTTTTGGGCTTCGACCTTTCGCCCTTATTTTGCCCATACATTAAGGGAAAGCTTCGCAGAAACTTCTAGTCATCGCCACGTCCGTCTCCTAAATTTTGATCCGTCCCTCTTCCCCTGTTCTCTTTCCATCCCTCTCGACGTTTCCAAGCAGGAGATTCAGCGTCGCCCTTCCCCCTTGTTTATAGTACTCCTCAATCCCGAACAGAAATGATCTTCCCTTTGTCTTCTTTACTTCGCCCTCTTCGCAGGTGCGGGTTCCCTCCGCCTCGAACGTTTCACACCTGGCACTATTCTTCCTCAGCGGAGGATCGATTCCTCCATGAATGGAAACGATAAAGGGCGATCTTGCCGTTAGCGGCGTCTCGCAGTCTGTTAACCCAGAAAAATAAACCTCCGACGATTCGTCCTCTTTAATTAAATCCCGCGATGAAATCTTCAGGGAGCGTCGCCGCGGCCTTTGGCGGGGTCGTTTCGACCGCCTTTTGTTTCGGATTAAGGGGAAATTACGGGAGGGATTGTTTATCGTTATTCCCCCGAGTCGCGATCTCTTGTTTTGTTTCCCTCCATCCCCTGGAAATTTTACGTTGATGGTCTCTTTGTAATCGTGACAACGTCTGAGGTAGCGGCTGTGTCCCTGAAGTGGCTCTTTGCTTATTACATTTTGACCCCAATCTGGCCCCTGCCTTCCTTGTCACTCTTCTCGGACGTCCGCCAACTCCACGCCCTGCCCAGAGGCTCCCCTCTCTATCCGTACGTACGCTCCCTCCCACGCCGTCCCTTTACCGCATCCATCACCAACCCTTCAGAGGAGAGCGTGGCCCCTCCGCTTACCACCTCCACTCCCTCTTCCATCCCCACGCTTAATTTGCACTCTGATCTCTCCTCATTTAACCCTCTCGTGCCCCTTCCTTTTCTTTCCTCCCCCCGCTCCCGTTCTAATTTCTCTCCGGCAAACTACACGGAGAACTCATCTTCCCTAGTTTCCAGATTCCGAATTCTCTCTCACTCCAACCGTCTCGCCAAGTTCCGGTGTTTCTTCCCCGAATAGTGTCGCGCTTTGTTGTTAGATGGGGTTATTTTTTGGGCTTTGTGTTTGGTTTTGGGAGATGAGGTGGTTTTGGGGTGAGGTAGGCGTCTCAAGCTGCAGTCCGTTCGTGAGCCGGTATTCCAAATCAGGCTCATAGACGGGGTATAATTTTAACTGCGGTTTTGCTTAACGGGGCCAATGTTCAAAACTTCTGCGATTATTTGCTAATGATGTATTTATCAGTAAGCCGTGTTTTAATTTTTTATTAATTGTATAATCGCTGATTTCGTCTCATAATTATGACATTTCATGAAGTCCAACCAAATCATATGTATCATATTTTTAATAAATGTATAATAGATAGCTTAAAGTGAAGCAAAAGAAGTTATCATTTCCGACGGGTCAATTGGTAATTGTCAATTGGTATTTAATGTACGCTGAGCTTATGCGTTTGTTATGAATCACATCGTACTAATTTTTGTGTCTTATAAGTTTTTATATTACGAAATTGTTTGGTCGAGAACCCGATGCACTGATAAGTCTAAAATTTGTTGGGATTGTAATAATTGTAAGCTTCGGCTTAATGTACGCGTTGCCAGTGGAATAGGGGTCATGTGTATCTTGCTTCACGAATCACTTCAGATAGAAGGTGTAAATGAATTACAATTGCTGTCTTTAGAAGCGAATTCGGTTAGTTTTATCGTTATATGCAGCATTTTATGCGCATCCCATATCGCGGGCGGTGAAGCATCGACATACGTCCCGCACCCCATCACTGAAATGGTTATACCTTAGAGACGAATTCGACGCCCCCCCTCATGGCGAGCAGCTGGAGCCAGATTCGTTTGCGATTACCTCGGAAACGTCTCCGCATTGGGTCCCTAAAAACTTTCCGGTGACCTCATCCTCGATTAAAACGTTGTTTTAGCGCTTGTTCCGATAATGATTGCCGCGGCAATCGAATTTTCGCCTCCGGATATAAAGGAGAAAAAGGTGGTGCCGCTGATGGCGGCGTCGTGTCCAATCTACCATTAAACTACGTCGTCAGTATGGAGAGATGGAAATGAGCTTTTGTGGCTGGAAGGGCTTGCGAGCGGAGTGTTCGCGGGAGGGGAGAAAGGAGAGATCTGCCTTTTGATGGGCCGTAGACAGAGGCGAGGTTCGGTCCTCGAAGCATTTGCGTCATTATTTCACAAGTTTCCTTTCCTTTCTTGGGGAAGTTTTAGTACCGTCTAGGTCGAGTCGGAGAGCATTTGATTGTAAAACGCGAACGAAAAACTTAAGCCTCCCTCTCGCTGTTCATACCATGTAATGGGTGGGAAACTCATCTGCCAGATTTCGCTGTTAACTCTGTTTGAGATGATAGAATGGAAGGTTGTGGGGTTGATTGAGGGGTTAAGACGGAGGGAAGTAAAAGTTTGATGCTATGCGTCGGTATATATTTCGGGAAAAATAGAGAGGTTTTCATAGAAATGGAAGTAAATAAATATGTATATATGTATGCAAATTCTTGTCTTTCGTTTACGGTGAGGTGAATATTAATTTTGTGGTCTAGAACGACCGAGGGTGGTAGTTTCTTTGGTTTTTTTGGGATACTTTTGAAGATCCGATTTCATTTTGTTTTTTTTTAAACTGATAAGGACGATAGAGATGAATGAAGTATGGATACATTTCGTCGAAAAAATTTTCTTTCGAAAAAAGAAAAAGAATCGTGACGTATGTAAGCGCCTGCTGTTTGTGCATTAAAATCACATCGTTGTTAAGAACTACTTGAACTTGCATTAATGTATTGATTTCGATTTGTATAAGACATACCCGCAACTAACTAAATGTGGACATGCTGACATGAATACGGGATATAATTCTGAGTACGTAGGAACCGATGCTGAATTGTTGCAATTCGTCGCGTCTGCAAATATTTCAGATATTGCATTACTTCCATCAGTCATCACTCAGCCTTGTTCTGATGCTTCCTTTTTTTCCTTTCGGCTATCGATAAGTAATCATCTTGATATTCTCTCATTTTCCTGCAAACTCGACTAAAATTGGCGTCATTGCCATCGTAGTGGTTAGTCCCAGGAACATGTCAGATGTATCGGAACTTATAGTAGTCGAATTGGTTAATCTCGAAGTCGAAGTCTTTTGGCGGGTATGCATTCACGTAATCGACCGCGAAATCTTCCGGTTTGCCCAAGTGGGGAGGTCGGGAGGGAGCGAAGTGGACCAGGAAAATCGCCTTCGTCCGCATTTCCCGTAAACGTCACATGGACAAAAGGCGTCGCTTTTTGGAGCAATGAGAACTCCATCGCCTCCCGTCTCTTTTCCTCATCACTCCTATCTTTTTTCTACTCTTTCTCGTTCGAAAAACGCTCCTGACGTAGGTTGTAGCTTCCTCTTTCGCCTTTCCTCCCTCAATCATCGGACGCTGCAAATAACTTATATCCGCTCCAAGGGCTGCTCTTCCCCTCACCCCCCGAGTCCATCCATTCGATTTTTCTCCCACTCTCCGATGTTTTCCGCGTCCCCCTGCTTTTTCCTCCTTCTTTGCGTCACCCTGTGGCTTTTCTTCGCCCTTGCGGGATCCAGAACGATCGCATTAAATATACATTTTTCACGTCCTCTTCTTTTTATTCTGTCCGAATCGGATGGTACCCAGTGCCGGCACTCTGCCGCACTCGACTTCTTTTTCTCCACCTCTATTAACTCCGTGACTTTCGTGAAAGCTTTCGCTGGTTGAACATCTGATTCTGGAGTTCTGAAGGAAATCTGACATAATTTTACCTCCGATTCCGTGATGTTTCTTCATGAATTCTCCATTACTCTCGACGGTACGGTGCCGTGACAAAGATGACCTATTAAGTGTTAAATCGTTGTTTTAACATGAAATACAGGTCTGGTGGTTGGATTTATTTAAGATCTTCCTTCGATTATCACTGCACGTATTTAAACGCAGGTCTTCCTTCTTTAACTACATTAATAATGCGTTTTACGTAGGATTCAGTTTTTACCTGCGGGATTGAGGTAAATTAATACAAGCGGAGATGATTGGAACAAGTGAAAGCAATTTCCATAAATTACTCCACGTGCCATGTCGGCTTGTGGCCTAAATTGCATACGACCCAAACGTTAGAATTACGTTCGGCATATTCGTATATAGATATATTCAAATCCTTTCTGTACCATAAGTCAAAGTGACGTTACCTACCTCAAAATATAATTTTAAAGCGATTTTATTTTGTGGAGATTAAGACTAAAAGTTTTCTTTACATCTAACTCATGATCATATTTTGTAGAATTATTATATAGTAAGTTATAGTTTTAGTAAAATGAGAGGAAAATGTAGACAACATAGACAATCTGAGAGATTCTTGGGGAAGATTATCCTCTGCAAGAAATCACCCTCTAAAATACTACGTATCCCAGAAAGATATTCTGTGAGGAATGAAAGAGATACTTGCTCAAGGAGTAATGGATCGACTTATTGTAATATTTTTCTTTTATACATTGGAGCTTTTTTGGGTGTAGGATAGTGTAGTAGGAATACGTTGCTGCATTCGAGATAGACGTATGACTCTCTCGAGGGTAGTACGAAGCAGCCTCACAGATTTCGGGAATACCGCATTAGAGAAAGGAGGCGTTTCGGGTTGAACGCGGGGCTGATGTACGTGAAATGCCATTAAAGCGAGAACCTCCGTTCGTTACAAGTCGTCGTCGTCTGTCAGTGAAAACGGACTCAAAGTAGCGAGAAAAATGGAGGAAAATCATAATTTCCGAGGGTCGCTCATAACCGGTGCGATTTGAATGCAAAGTCGTCCCCGCCCTGCCCTTTCTCCCCTTCTCTATCCTCCCGCTATCCGCATTCCGCCACAATGACTGTTCCCATTCGTCCGCCCTCATCGCCCCCAGTTCAAAAATAAATCGGCAGAGATTAGCCTGGAAATGGAACTCATTTCGGACCGGAAACTGACTGGAATGGACGGAGGACTGGATGGAGAAGGGCGCTTAGGAAGTGCGCCTTCCGAATGCTCCGATGAGAGACGTAGGTTCCGATAGTTTCTGCCCCCACCTCCTGGATCCCACGGCCACTTGCGTTTCTTAAAATCCGCCTTCTCTATTATCTATCGGTGCCTTTTCTTCCGCTAGACTTTCTCTCGTCCCGCCACTGTTCCTGTGTAATATACCGTCGCCGAAAGGTTCTTTCATGTGCATTGTGAGCCTTCGGAAGTCATCGTCCTGAAGCCGTAAAGTCGTGCGTTATTGGGTGTTCCGTTTCTATGGGGATTTATTAAAGACTGCTAGGCTCAAAAAGTAAATCCGTGGTTATTCTCCTATTCACTTCTTGACCTGAATCGCTGACCTATTCCACGCTGAACGTACTCCAACTTTTAGAATATTTATCTCGGTAATACTTCGATTGTGTCGACTTAAGACGTTTTTCCTTACATCCTGATAGCTTAGCGGCTTGACTCCTTCCCGTCTGCTTCTGTCATTGAGGTTTATTTCTTCTGATGCTGAGGTAATTCTTAAATTTAAGAGGTTTGTAGTATCTTCTGCGTTTTACCCTCTCAACACTCTTCGTGTTTCTCACGTGGTCTCCCTCCTACAAGCAAGTTAGTCATCCGCCATAAGCCATCCTCCATTAGCCATCCGCTCTTTTTCATATCCGAACCAATCACCCTGCTTACTGTAATAGTTTATATCACTGTGAACTGTACAAATTTTGCTATTCATACATATACACGTCCTTAGATAAGATTCGCCCAAATTTGTTTTTATATTTGGACTATATGCGCTCTATCCAGCAACAATCCGCATCGCTCATCCTACGATAGCCAATGAAGTACTCGGTCTTTATCAGGAAAAACATCGTATCGCTGTTTGGGCGTAATATTGGGATTTTGAAATGTTACCGAAATTTTTTTAGATGTGAGAGAATTTGAAGGATACCATTTTCACGCCTCTACACTAAGCTTGCAGTTTCGATTCGCAAATGAAGTTAGGTAAATATTCTTCTGTTTCGCGAGCAGCCTCTTCTGTTGGAACAATGCGTACCGACTTCGAATCCCTAAGGCCCACCACTCAGCATCCTCATCGGTCCATCTACCTCTGTCATCCTACTAAACTTCTCGCCCATAACTTCGTATTCCCCATAACTCATTCAAATCTCCTATAATCTCCCGTAACATCAGCTAACCCCTCCCATAACCCGCTTGTTCTTTTTTGTATCGTTTCAGGTCCTGCTCATCGTATTTATTCTAGTGCGCCCTGCCCTCCTCCCCCAGAATTTTTTACATTTATACTTTACTTTTTTATCATTGGCGATGTGCATAGACATCTCCAATAAAATGTTTTTGTGTTCTAATGTTTTTATTTTTTGATTCTCTTTTTTTGTATTCGTGTTCGTGTGCCATCTGGCGCGCGAAAGTTTTTTTTTGTGTTTAATTTTTCACATTTAAATGCATCATGATTTTTTGGTTTCTTGCTCGCAATTTAAGAAGTGATTTACTGCATGGTTTTCCGATCGAGTTTTTCTTTCGTTTTATTAATTAGTGATAATACGTAAACATTAATAACATTGATAGTGTATCGTAATCGTTAGTGTGCCATTAACGTAGACTTACCTGTATGTTGATCACGTAGAAGTTTGTTTGGCGGGCGCATTTTGTTTTGTTTTATTTTTGTACATATTTCCTAAGTAGCTACGTTAGATCCGATGAGCGGACGTAAATCTGTCATACTCATCTTTTTTGACGGTCTAAAATGTCGCTTCCCGCCATTTCATTCCATAAAATATTTACGCGCAATCTGTCCGTAGCGGAAGGTCCGTCGTGGAGAAGATCTTTCCTTTGCTCAAAGGATTAAAGGAGTAGCGCCCCTTGCATTTTCAGGGGTCGCCCAAAAACCTTTAGGGGAGCGAGGAGAAATCCTCTCCCTTGTTTACATTTGCGATTTCTCACGAAATAAATTTCCGGATTTGCAGCGGGCGAAAGGATTTTCATTGAATAATCGCCCCGCGTTATTGGAACAGTTTCTTCTCCACGCCGCATTTCCTCTCGATTTTTTGTTTGCCAATTTCGACCGTGCTCACATCTCACTTTTTTATCTACGCCCATGCCGATGCGTGGCGAACGACTGCAAAAAGTTTTCATTTCAAAAGAAAGGCTTAAAATGGTGCAAATGTTTTATTTATGTGTTTCCGGTCGTTTCGTCCGTTGTTAATACATCTCTTTTCTATACTTTTGCAGAACGCTGCTGCCCAGGCTGCACTTCAGGCGGCCCAAGCCATGACCTCGCCCAACGAGACTCAGGGCGGACCTAACACCGTCCTACGCGTCATCATCGAGCATATGGTTTATCCCGTGACTCTGGATGTTCTCTGCCAGGTGAGTGCCATATCGAAGTGGTAAATTGTATCCATATATCCCGAAGAAGCGATTTATTTTCCTCGGAATAGTACCGATTCACCGATTACCTGATGAGGATTCGGGGAAGTCGGGAATGATTTGGCGTAGATAAGTTTGTATTGTTGAAACTTCGGAATAGTTCGAGTTTTAATAACATTGGTATGCAGGAGGATCTGTGCCGTCCATCGAAGCTGTCATTCTTTGTATTTTTCGAGTGGAAATTTGGCTTGATGCATCCGATACAAGTCCAAGAGAATTCACTTTCCCTTTGTGTTTTATTTAGAAATTTTATTGGCGATGTGACCTTGCGATTTAGAAGTAGACATTTCAGAGTTCCTTACAAAGGGAAAAATTCTTTCGAAATAAGTATCCTTCATGTGAAGAAGCTTGATCCTGGTCATTCTTTCATGTTCGGAAGTAAAGGAGGTCCATTTATGTGCTTTCCGCTCATATTTACGGCGTGTCGTTGGAGGAACAGTAGGGTAAGGTAGGGATTTTTGTAGATATTATGATATTTTCTCGTAGATTTTTCATAGCTGCATTGCTGTTAGCTTTTTTCTTGCTTCTATGAAGTTAATCTTTGTTTTGCTTTATTACGTCAAATTAAAAAACTGTTTTCATCTGTAAAAAAAAACAAAAATATTGGCTAACTTAAATCCGCTATTATTTGCGACTCGTATGCTCACCGGAATGATCCGATACTGAGAATCAACTTTTCTGAATAATACTCTTTGTGTAGGGAAGTGTTTATTTTGCCAGGGCGCTGACGTAAGGGAAGAGTTTACTTTAAGTTAAGTTTCTGGGAAACCCATGATCCTGAGCATAATACGAACACTACTGGTTCATCCACGATTTTCTGTAGCAACTTCTTAAACACCACATGTCTATAACCACATCTTGCTGGTTTCCTCGTGTTTTTGTCGCTCAAACCCTCGATTCCCAATAAAGTCTTTTGTCGCCGGAAAACAGGCGGCGCTTTAATGCATCTCCCAGTTGCGAAACTCCGCTTTTTTTCGCGATTTTTCGAAATTCCCCAGAAAATGAGAAAACAGCGATTCCACTCCATTTACCGAGGAATAAGAGCGTCGCGTTTTCAGCATCTCGGAGCACCCTCCACTCTGCTGAAAAGAAGGGTAAGCGCTGACTCGTGTCCGTTTATGTTATTACGTGACGGGTCTTTATATCGATTCTCGTCTGGGGAGAAAAGAATAACACGCTTGCTTAAAGTCGCATGCGGACGCGAGCGACGTCTTTCTCGTTGAAGCTGCGCTATCCTCTCGCTTACGCCGTTTAAGGATTTTTCGTTTTTCTCTATAGAATACCGATCATCGTGTTTGGTGTAAAAAGCAATGTGTTGGTGATTTTAGAAATTGAGAGTGTTTTCTCGTCTCAAGATTTCAGAATTCAAATTTTTCTGATCAAGGCTTTCTCAAAAACGAATTTACCTCCCCTCTCATCTCCCCCCAAAAAGGCTTTTCCCTTGACTCCCATGCTTCCCGATTCTCTGTGTTTATATGTACGATACTGTATGACCGTACTTCCTGTACCTGGCGATTCTAATCGGTTAGCGGAACCGGTAAGCAATAAAACCGTGGAAAAATTAAAGTTTTCTTTCTTCTTCTGTGACATTACTTTAGTACATTTAGTTTTATTACAGTGGTACCTGAACATATCGATTTCATTCTCTCATAATGTTTAGTTTTTAATCATTATCACCCGCGATGCTCTCGAAACAGCCCAGGTGTCGCAGTATTTTAAAAATGTAATAATTATTCGACTTGTAATGCGCCGAAAGGCGGCTTGGAGGGTATTTATGTAGATGTTAAGTGAAAATCAGACTACATCCACGGATAAAACTCCTTACAATCTTTTGATTCCTTTATCGAAGATGTTGATATTTTGTTTGCACCGGTGCTAGGAAAATTGTGTCCGATGCAGTTTGGTTTAGCAAGCATAAATAAATCTTTCTTATGAGTCATATTTAACCAGGGATTCATGTAAAAAATATTTCCTGTCTTTTCCGATTTGTGTGCAGTCATTACGTATCTTCGATTTTCGTAAATTAAATTTAGCCTCATCTTTATGTATGCCTCTTTTTAAGGCTGAAAGTTGAATTTTCGCACTAATACATTCGAACTCCAACATGTTTATACCTGTTAATTCTTTGCCCCTTCGAAGCGGATAATCGTCCTTAAACTTGTGGAGTTAAATGTTCTCTAGGTTCGGAGCCTTGCACCTGATTTTAATTTAGTGTCATTCCACATGTATCGACCCCTATCCTCTCATATCTTTACCCAGTGTCGAGGGAAAAAAACATTGCATTCCATTCTGATGGCCTTCGAGGAGAGGTCACTCGTGAAACGAATACGGTTTCTCTAGTTCGGAATTCTCTAGTCCGAATTTTCCAATCGCCTCTGCGTCACCCAATTTTGCTTTTGACGGTCAATTTTACTAGCGGAGGATCATGCCACCACTCTCCCTCTATCATTCGCGTTTCCTCAATTCGACAAAAGCAACGTCGACGCGAGCGGCACCAAGGGGATATTCAGCTAATTAGACGGGAAAGAGTGAGAGCACCCTTTTGAGCCGCGGCGAATGGGAAAGGTTCAGAGGAGCGATAGAGCGAATGGGATATGGCCGAGATTCGCAACGTTCTCCTGAAAGTGTGCTATTTATGTTCGTAGGAAGTGATTTGTCCCCACGCGAACGCGTCCACGGATTGAATTTTCCGATCAAAATGAAAACCTGGTTGTGTTCACATTGAAATCGATTCCGTTTCTAATTAACGCCGGATCTCGGTCCGCAATTCGCTTCGCGCATTGAGATAATTTTCGCCGTCGATTGGGTTTATAATGTTTAATTAAAGCCCCCCGGAGATGTTTGTTTAGGGAGGCGTTTATTTCGGCCGCGATCCCGGTATTTACGAGTCTCGCGTTCTTTCTTCCTGTTCGCATATCCGCCACGTTGATTCCATTGTATTTTTCCTCGCTCAAAGCGAAAATCCTATTACATCAGCCTTATCGCTATCTTTCTCGGAAAGAGACAAAGCCATGTCGAGCCGTTTTCGCCGAATATGATTCCGCTCTGTTGCACTGCTAAATACTACAAATGTAGACGTCACATCCGAGTCATAAACACGTGCTACTTGTGCGAATCAGTGTTCCTTTCTAAGTATGGAATAGTGTAATCTGTCATCAGCCCTATTAGGTAGAGCTAGCGTTTTTCATTGTTTTTCAAGATTGGATATAAATATGTATCCTGGAATCACTATCTAATGCCACCTTTCCGCCCGAATTCTTCACGTGCTGGGTATGTTAGAGGAGCATAATTGGGTGCTATGCAGTTGCTGTAATTTATCTCAGTACTTCGTGTTGATTATTCGAGTTAATGCTCCGTTTCTTCGCATCTAATAAAATTCTAGGCTAGCAGTTGAAAGACATTTAGAAGTTTGAGATCGCTGAATTGACCGATTAATTTCCATTAAAGAAGTAGAAACTTTTTATCAAATTATGAAGGCAAAATGTATATCGGTTTATTCGCCAGTTTTGTATATATAAGGTATTTTCTCGTCTATCGACCTTCAAAGAATGCATCTGGTATAAAATTCACCTTGAACAATTTATTTCTCTTTCCAAAAGTAGTAATCCCGGAATTAGCTGTCAGGTTGTTCACTTAGGATCGCTCCTCAAGTTTAGAACTTACTGGTTAAAGGGACAGTATGAACCCCTTGCTTAGTCATTTATCGCGAGAGTGAAAGGGATATTTTAAGTACGGCGCCAAAGGAAAGGGTTACCTACTCAAGGGCATCTTTCCACTCTTTATCTATCGTGGAAGGGGTTTAGTACAGCAGGGAAAGATGGTGATGAGTGGTGGTTTCTGAGACCCCTCCTTTCCTTTCAGAGACCCATCCTCCTCTTTCATTTCATGCAAATGAGAGAATAGGTCTTTTGAAGTGACCCGCCTTGCTCCGCACCTCGATGAATGTAAACCTCGTGGGATGGAGAGGCGCTCCCTACCACACCCTCCCATTCACCTCTTCATCACCCTCCCTGCATCCTCTGAAGATTCCTCTATATACCCTGTTACTCGGTCCACACATCTTCATCACCCACCTTTTTTTTATCTCCTCACCATCCCATGCGCAACACCTCCATTCAATCATTTCACCCCTCTGCAACCCGGTGCTCATACTCTTCCATTCACTTCACTTTCTCCACCAAATTCCACTATCCTCATTGACTATCGCATCTGTTATATACCCCCATTCCCTATTAACCCCTCCGCCTTACATTTACCCCCCTCGCATAATACGTATCCTCCTTTATTAAATTTACGTCTCCTCAAATCGTTTCCTTCGTGTTTCGATTCATTTTTCTCTCCCAACTTTTCTTCCAGGCCCTTTTCAAATCATCAAATGAAATACTCTCCGGGCGTATTTCGGCAGCTCATCAATTATTTAATCTCTCATGGAAATCACCTCATTCTTTATATCTTAATTTCGAATCCCGGTGCGCTTTTTTTTTTCAAATTTCCTCCGCAATTCCAGATTCATCGTTCTCGAGGAAAATATTTTGCAGTGTCATCTGGAGTTATTTCTCCGAGAAGGGTTTTTTCCCCTGTCATTTCTTTCTCCGGTCGTCTGAGTCTTCGAAATTGTGACTAAAGACATTAATCAGGTGGAATCTCAGTGATATGGAGGCTGAGAGAGTGGAGGCGTCGCTTAAGAATGGGTTGTGTTGATGAATTATTCTCGGCGTAGGTATGCGGACATCTATCACTCTTATTGTGACTTCTGTGTCTTGCGCCCGTGGATTGTTTGCGATCCCCTCCCTCTGGTTATGATTCGACTGGGGATTCCGAGCCTTTAATCCCCTTCTCTTTTCCATATTTCACTCCTCTCTTGTGAAAACTGAAACCCTTCTCCATTGTATCCCATCTAAACTTCCCCACCTTCCCTGTACCTTTTCCACGGCTTTTCTCCTTCGAATCTCATCTTTTATTTCCTTCTCACCCTGTCCACAAAATATAGATGGGTTTGTATGTATATTTTTTATATAACTTGGATATTATTAATGCTGATCAGCTCACTCAGTTTTCTGTTTTGCACCCCATCCTCTTGATTTTCTCCTTACATATCTAATTTCGATCTGATACATAGAAGATAATCAGAATCAGTCGAATCAGATAAGTGTAGTAATGATGAAAACATGAACAATTTCACAATAATTCTGTTAGGCGTGAATATGGAAGACGATTTATCTTGTTGATTTGTGATTTCACCTCCACGCGATCTTTTTTTACATTGTCTTCTTAATGACCTTCCTTAATCTTTCACTTTTCACATCATATCCACCATTCACTATTCTAGCTTCGTTGCATAATCACACCTTTTTTTACTTTTCATCCCCCCCCCCTCGTCTTTCTCTTACTACGTCAATCTTCATCTATTTTCATATTCATCACTTTCACTTTTCCCTGCTACTTTGTGGACTATCCTTCTACAGTTATCGTTTGCTATCCTTGAGTTTTCATACCTTCACTTTCTTCGCATTTCCTCGCTTTTCCCTTCAACCTTACAACATCTCTGTGTTTTACTCTCCCATAATCTTCTATCAATTGTTTCTTTCGATTCTCCCACCTCATTTCACCTTTCACTATCCTTACTTGGTGTCATATTTCCTCCTCTTTGGCCTCCTTTCCTTCTTTTCACCACTTCTCTCGCCCTTCTCATTTTTGCCACTTTCTCTTTCGTTCCCTTTTAATCTTTCCTTCCTTAGCTATCTTCTCTCCTTTCTAAGTTTTCCTACTTTGAATTTCTTCGTTTCACTCTCCCAACCTGTCCGTATTCCATTTCCTCATTCTCCCCTCCTTTCACTTTGTCTTCCTTATTTTCCATTCCCCCCTCTTTCTCTCCCTGCCCTTCCCTCCCTCATTCCATCTTCGCCGTCATTTCCCTCGTCCATTCTCTCCCCCTTTTCCTCTGATACCACACCAATCTCTCGCGTTTCAAATAATATTTTGCCCTCTTCACGACAGAGATGAGGCCTTCTCATTTCATTGCCACTCCGCCCACCTTTCTCCTTCCCCTCCTCTCCCCATTTCCTCTCGACCTGGATTTCCCACTCCCTCAGTGAAATAACGCAGGCGCCCTCTGCATCGCCCCCTCCCCCTCCAGATGGCCACCCCCGCTTCTTTTCTGCTTCACGTAAACGCTCCGCGATCCTGCCCATTTTGATTGCTTCGGGATATATTTATGACCCCCCCCTCTTTCTTTATTTTTCGCCCCGGACGACGACTCAACCGTTTTGCAACTTCGGAGTCGTTTAGGTTATTTTTTTCCGTAAGCTCCAGACCGTCTTGTTCTCACGGGGTCGCCGGAGATGTTCTTTTTTTACGCCTCATTTCGTTGGAATCATTTTTATGCCCGGTAAATTGATTTTTCGGGAAGGGCGTTCTTTTATCTGGCGCTTTAATCTTAGCGCCCCCGTTCCGTTTTCATAGTTAGTTATGCGAATACCTGGAAGTTTTTTTTTTTTATCTCGCGCTCTCTTCTCGAATGCGATCCTCGACACGTAGCCGGCGCGTAATTGCTATGCTGCAGTGCTATTGTGTTGCTGTGTTCCTCCGATGCCATTGACCTCGCTTTTGTCGTAACTGTGTATGTTGGTTCACTCGTAAACGTCTCTTTAGCAGACCGTGAGAGATTTTTCCGAATGCCCGACTGAATCAGGACAGGGACGACAACGGGGTTGTCATTTACATCGCCGTATCGTATTTGGTGCGTGAATATGTTAGGCACGTACGTATTGTATGCTTTCAGCTTGTTATTTTAACATTTTTAGTGTCCACCTATTTTATCTTCGCATATAGATCCGTATACATGGTTGTTTCAAAAGGAATATCTAAATGAGCGTGCCTATTTTTTTAACTTAAACGACGGTTGATCTCTTGTGTAGTTACTACGGTTTGTTGTAGTTTGAATAAGGCTTGTTGTTAGCCGAGGCATATTTAACCTTTTTGGAGCTTTTCTACTTAACTATTTGACATAATATATATGCTCAAAACACACGAGTAAACATTTAACGTCCAATGCCAAACTTTCGTTGCTGTTATCTTCGGCAGTGTTTTACGGCGCTAATTGGGCGCGCGCACATCTTCCTCAGTTGCGAAAGCGTGTAAAGCTAATAGTGCTAAATGCGTCATCATTGGGCAATTACAAACTCGAATCCGACAAGATTGTTAAATGAAAAACTTTTCCCGACTTGCAAATTACAGCTCCGCTCCTTTTTCTACTGTGTGTGCTCTCGACTCCTTGGTTGTCTCGCATATCCTCATTAACCGCATAACTTAGAGCCCTGTCGCCCTTTCCCCTTAGTTTCCCTTTCTCTTTTAGTCGTTGCCTCAACCTCCGTTTCCCAACTTTGTCCCTTCGTCGTCACCGTCTTGTTCTCCCTAACCTTCCTTAGTTGCATCTGTCTCACTAGTAATACTACGAGAATTTTGGGTCAAATAATTTTCATCGTTCTGTCGTTTTTGAGCGATATTGTAAGCATTTTCTGTGAGTGATGGTATTGTTAGTGATTGATTATTAAATGGAATTGGTCGAAAGTTTATGTGCGATTCCATTAAGTAAAATATATTCCTTCCTAATTCTACCAGCCGCGGTGGCCGGGTGGTTAGTCTCTTCCTTACCCCAAGGTTCCGGGTTCGAATCTCGGTTAGTCGGATTTTTCTGGTTAGGGAATGGCTTTTTGCATGTGTCTATTTTTCCTATAATAGCGTCCGACCATGAACATTATTGCCAAAACTAAATTCATCACCAGTCATCAAACATCAACCGATCCGTAAATGAAGGAAATAAGGCTAAGTTGGGAAAAGATTTCTAATTGTAAGCATCGCAGTTAGTTCTATCCTTATCTCGCGTATATTAGTTTATAGATCTATTATTGTGACATTGAATGAGATACCTGTAGACTTAAGTAGGTTGCATAAGCAGAAACCCAGTATCCTGAGAAGTGTATTTTAACTTTTGAGATAATATTAACGGCAATATTCTGACTGGTGAACAGCATACGTTCTGACGTAAATGTCATCGGTTAAGTTCCGCGAACTTTATTTCTCCACGCGCGCGCTCGATAATTTGTTTTAACGTTATTAGAATTAGTTGCCGGCACGTGTGCCGCTCGCTTCCTGTCATTTCATCCAGAACATCACCCCAGCAAATCTATCGACCTGAATTTAAAGTGGTCGATTTAGAGATTTGAATGCATCCGTAGTGTATAAAGCTTACCTATCTCTAGTTAAACTCCATTACGATCAAAATGTAGCTATTTTTAGCTCACGTTTAGTTAAACCAGGATTTTTTACGGGCGTTGAATTCGGACTTTTCCTTACATCCTGAAAAATTTTATACTTAAGTTAATTTGTTTTTCATTATAGTATATTATGTCCAGTGAAATTAAAATTGTGAAAATATTCTTTCTTGTTTTAGTACAAGATTTAATTTTCTTCCTTCGAACAATTTTTGCTTTTAGCAAGATATTTGTTGGCAATACCCCCTCCTAACCAGATGATTTATATGCGGCAAGTTGTTTCTTTTGCATCCGAACGGTGCGGCCTTCCGATGAGAAAATGTTCCCTTTTCAATGAATAAGTTAGAAACATTCCGTAAATAAGTATAGGTCGTATAGGTTCCGGTTTATTTCATCCTGCAAATATCTCTTTTCTGCTGTTTAAGTTAACGGTAAATTTCCGGTTTGCGTATCAATAAGTATCGGCTTTCACTTTCGGTTCAGGTATTAGTTACCGGCTTAGTTTATCGGTGCAGTTCTTGTTGGATGCCCGCAATCCCCTCCGGTACTCTTTCGACTTTCGTTTCATCTCTCCCATCATCTTCTCTTCGCTCCAACCGCGTCCTTAGAGGGAAATGAGTTAGTCTGGAAGGAGGAGGGAAGGGCGCTCTTCCTATTAAAAAGGTTAAAAAAATACAGGGAAATTTCTCAATGGGAACGGAGAGAAAGGTATGGGAGGTTCGGGGTTTGACTAGCAAGGTAAGAGGGATGGCGGAGTGCCGCTCCCTCCCCCTTAGAGTAGGAAAGGACGCCGTTTGCATCCTTGTGAAGGGCTTCCTCAAGGGAGTCACCTCGGGAGGAGTTTATTCGAGGAGTGGGATCCACCCTCGCTCCCCCCCCCTTTCATCTCTTTTCCCTAACATCTCCCTCATTCACGTCATATCTTTCCTCTCCCGTGGCGCCTTCTTACGTTACATAATGGAAAAAACGTCGAAAAACTAATAAGATCAAGTGAATATTCTCTCTCTTCAGCGAGGGTCTTTTCTCGTTTGATCGCGCAATCTTCTCGTTAACCGGTGAATTTGTTAAGGGTCGCACTCGTTTTTCGGGGTATGCGACGGCACGGATGTAGTCTACCTCTATCGGAGGGTTTTCGGTGTACTTGTTGGATCAGGAGTCGTTTAGGCATGTTTTTTCTCTGGGCGAGGATACGTGTCGGAATGAAAATCGACCACTTTACTTGGGGAGTTGTTTTTCTCGCTGTACTCTTTTACCTCAGAAAGCGCATATATCTTGGTATTTATCAATTTGGCTGCTCTTTTTAAGGTCTTTAACAGTTTATCCTGTTGACTTTGTAGAATATTATAGCTCACCCGTGATTTACATGCAGAGTGATGTATTAATTCGTACTTTTGAGACTTCTTACTGTTATGTTTAAATACCGTGAATTCATCATATGGGACGAAAAAGATGAAAACACCGCATTATTTTGAAGGAAGCACATTGCTTTCGACCAGCGTTTCCCAAGGATTTTCTTATGCAAAGGAAGAGGAAAAGGGTTGCTTCATCGCCTTAGGGGAGAAAAGGGCAAAAGCCGGAGAAAGCCTGGCATGTTTTCCGACGTTTCATCGTTTAATCTGAACTGTACCTATGTCGCCAGGTTATGATGTATGGAGTCTTATGTAGGTTGGGCGCGGGTTTCGGGCATGTTTGTTTTCATAATATTACCCTTCCATCCCAAGACAAACACGTGACGTATCCTCGCTCGTTTCATGGATTCGAAGAGTTCTTGGGCAGCGATCGCCAGTTGCGCGTTTCAGCGATCGGTCACGCGAAGAGATTAATGTCTTTCCCCCTTACCTCTTTTCCCCATAGCCTCGGATTTTCACCATGGTGGTAATCAAGGCCGGGATTGTGAAAACCACATTCGGCCGATGTCTCCTCTTTTATTTTCGTCGAGTGAGTAGTATTTCGCCGTACTTGAGCGGAACTCGCGTATCTTTCCGCATTTTTTACCTTCTAGCTCGTTTCGCCTCTCTTGGGCTCGTGCTGTACTCCGGCGTTTTATTTAACCCTCTCCCTTCCGCTCACGGTCGGGCGATTTATTCGTTAACTCGGTCCAATTGATGAGCGGGTACCGTGCACGTACGTTTTTTTTATTGTCGCCGCGCTGTTGCTTGATTTCTGGGTCGTTATGGCGATTCCCCCGGTCGCAGCGGCGGGACAAACGGCAACTTTTTATTTCTCACCGATCCGGAATCCTTTAGCGGTATCCGAGCTTGCGGCTTCGTAAGTCGAGGGGAACAGTTGCCGGCTTGACTACAGTTTGGAGGCGAAGGCGGCGAAGATTTAGTCCTCTCTTTGTCGTTCTATTGATCTTCCCCCAAACTTGCTCCCTTTTCCGCATTTCTCCATCCCCTCTCCCCTTCTTTTCCCTCCCTTTCCCCCGCTGTATTCACTCCCGGCACTCCATCGTATTTGTCTCTTCTTTCTCTCCGAAACTCTTATTCCTCACTCCTTTTTACCCTCAATTTAATCCTCCATTTCTCCCTCCGCTCTCTTACCTCACCCCCTCCTCCACACTCCCCTCTCATCTCTTCTTTCCACATTAAACTCTAACCTCGACAAGCTCCATTCTGCCATAGTGGCGCCCTCACTCATCTTCGCTCTTTTTTTCGCTCCACGGTCTCGCTTCTGAGTAAATCTAGGCGTTCTTCTCTGTACACGAATCCCCCGGTATGCTCCCTCGGTTATCATTCCTCCGTTTCGTCCCTCTTTTGGCCTCTTTCTGTTATTCTTTTCATGTAAGAACTGGCAGCGTGCCTGTTTTCTCTTCTCCTTTTTTACGTTATCGATTTAAGAGTCGTGCGCGAAGTATAGCGTTTCTTTTTTTGCCGAGGTGTATTACTCGAGGAGGATTTTAAGGCGATTTAGCTGCAAAGGCTTCCTCTCCTTCTGTTTGCAGACGGTTACCGATGTAGTTGAAAATTCTCGAGTCGAGCGACGGTGTGTTTGATACGTTTCTGATAATGGAAATTGCTGCTAAGCGAAAAATCGCATAGTTTAAGTTAAGGGGATTGCTTCTCTTTTTTTTCGCGTGCGGAAATTTTAAGAAATTTTAAAACTTATTAGAGATCGATTTGATTGAAAAATTAAAAAGTGTATTTCATTAAAATTTTCTTTTGTGACCATGACCCTTTGCCGCGAATATAGTAATGCTAAACATTCAGCAATATCAGTTTATAAATATTAACATTTTTATTTCAGCGAGTTTGATTGGGAAGAAATTGAGAGAATTTGTAAGGAAACCATGATTTGTATTAAAACTTTCCCGAGGTTAGCTTCATATGTTTTAAACAAGCTGAAGCAAACCTTACTCATTCCACGTGGCGAATCTATTAGTGGTGTATTAAAGGTTTTCGAAAAATTTTTGTCAGGTCAAGGGATGATTTAAAGGAAATCGATCGTGATATTTTACTTGATATAGTTCCTCATTCCTATTTTACACATTCGTAGTAAGATATTTCCTTACTTTGACCTTTTTTATTAGCAAAACCACACATTGTTCTGTTTTAAAGCTTAGTCTTTATTAACTGAAGTTCCTGTGAACGCCTTTTGCCAGCTTATAACTGTCCTTTCGAAAGGCATCGATTCCTGTATGCGGAGCTCACTCACCTATTTCGAGTTCCTCAATGTCCCTTTCTGTGTCCACCCTTCTTCGTCATCATAGTTACGAGTGCGTCCTCCAGATAGAATGGCATCGACTTCCGCTTGCATTCTCCGTCTCCAGCGCCAATCCGTGGGAGGGATTGGGAGATAAAGGGGGTGTAGAACGGTGCTCAACACTGGCCTTTCGTAGCGAAAGACCTTTAAGGCTCTCATAACAGAGCTGCTCTTTCCAGGAAATCGGTCGGAAAAGAATCGCGTCGTCGGGTCAGGATGCAGCGATCTTGCAGTTGACCGATGACGTTCCCAAGGACGGAAAGGGGCCCGATTTCAATCGACGTCTTTCCTGCCAAGGGAAGTCGATAACTCGATGAAATAAAGGGACGTTTTCCTCCAGCTTAGGTCCATTTTAGATCCCATCTCTCGACAGATTGTCCCCGTACGTTTCCTCGGACCGCTTCGATTCCCTTATCGATGGAGTAATTCGACCGATGTAGCCGTTGTCACACTCAAGGATCCGCCGTGTGCTTTCATCTCCTGTCCGTTTTGCACGGGACGGTCCCCTTTAAATATTTATTTCGAAGACCCTTAAAGCGAACAGGAATGTATTTCATTACTCGACAAGATAAGGCACTCTTATTCGGCGGCCGAGATGCTTAAAACACACCCAGCAGGAACATTTTCCTAGTTTCTCCTCTCGCTAGCGAGTTTGCTCTGTGTGGCGACAGAGTCCCTTTCAACCCTTCTGAGTACATCACTCGTCCATTTTCGCCCTAACCTTCGATTTCCTCCATTTAGAATGCTCGAAGGAACTTCGTCGAGATGCTTCTTCAACATTTGCGGCGCGCTGATATTACTTACGGAGAGCGTTCGAGGTGGAATCTTCCCGTTTTAGTTTTTTATTTTAATACGGATCGTGTCTCGAGAGTTTTTGCTCGCTGTGTGCGGAGTCCTCTCCTTAAAGAGATGCGAGTCTCTCGCCCGTGTCTCTCAGTATCCTGATTTTGCGCTCACAGTCTCAAAGCGTCGCCAAAGGGATGTTGCGTCAAAAGTAAATTAATTTTCGGATGAGAATCGTGAGGAGATTACTGCTTCTTTCATTTGCAATCGTTTTCCCGCGTTTAATATTGGCAGAGTTTCGAATAATTTGTGTTGAAATTTGAGACTTATTCTTAGGTTCTTCAGCTTAAGATTACTAAGTTCCACCCGAATAGTCACCTTATTAATTGATGTGCTTACTTTTTGGAGTAATAAGAATTTTATGCATTAATGACGCCCTCAAGTTCTGATGATTACTGCGTATTGAATAACGAATCACGTTGATCTGATACCGGTTATGATTTCTTTGATATTGTAACGCCGGCCTAAATTACAGTTTTTAGTCCATTAAATAATTCTTCTGATAATCGGGTACGTTCTCATGAAAATTGTTCACGGTTGTTAATAATGAATGTTACGAAATTATTTTTAATACTTGAAACTTGGTTGTCCAGTTTTTATGAAAATTTTAAATTGACATCGCAGATTTCTTATAGCTATACGTGTACTTTTTGATGAGTCTTATGGTAATTAATATTGAATTCGTTGCAATTGAAATAGCTTTTTGGTTTTTATATTCTTTAATTCGGTTAGGTAAGTATCAAAATGAAGTTTTTTGCACCTAAGCTAGGAAGTGAATAATGAAACTATGTTTTAGTATTTAAAGAACAAAGAATAGAGGAAAAGTTAAGGAAAAAATGTCCTTGCTGAATACATAAAGAACAATCCTCGGCGCGGTAAGTTGAGCGAAACAATTACCAAGAGAATAATTAACAGCTTTAGATTAAAAATAATTAACTTTTCAGCTTGACAAAGGCAGTCAATTTTTATAAAACACAAGAAAAAATAATTCATAATAATTATTAGAAGGAATTATTTTAATATAGCGTTGATATTTTGTTCATAATCGACATCAGTTCATTTACGCGATCATCCATTATCTCAAATTTAAAACCTCAAACTTTACGAATCCGCACTTACATCGCCACCCACTGAAAAACGAGGCATTATTTATCACGGAGCCGAAGAGACTCGGCATATTTTTGCGTGTGGTTTCCCTCACGTACTCCTTCGATTCATTTGCCGGAATCATGTCACATTTGCATCGGTGTGGTAAGCGAGCGTGAAAGGGCCCTGTAGTTGTATTTTTTTCGGCACCGACATCCATTTCCCTGTGGAAGGCATATATATCCGTGTTCCCCTTTCCCTTTGTGAATGGAGGGAATGGGCGTCGCGGCCAAAGGAAGCAACCGAAAGAGATGGACGCGCGCCTCGTCCCTTGAGATGTAGATGATGTGGTTGGAAGGACGAAGGACGCGGGTGAGAACTGGGTCTCGCTTCGAAGAAGGGCCATGCTTGTTATCCCATCCCTCACTCTGCCTGCTACCGAACCAGTGTTGCCATTATGATGAATTTGTCTAGAGATTCTGCGATTTCTCTCCGTTGGCTGCGAAATTCCGTTTCGCTCCCGATGCGCTTTTTTATTCNAGCTAGGAAGTGAATAATGAAACTATGTTTTAGTATTTAAAGAACAAAGAATAGAGGAAAAGTTAAGGAAAAAATGTCCTTGCTGAATACATAAAGAACAATCCTCGGCGCGGTAAGTTGAGCGAAACAATTACCAAGAGAATAATTAACAGCTTTAGATTAAAAATAATTAACTTTTCAGCTTGACAAAGGCAGTCAATTTTTATAAAACACAAGAAAAAATAATTCATAATAATTATTAGAAGGAATTATTTTAATATAGCGTTGATATTTTGTTCATAATCGACATCAGTTCATTTACGCGATCATCCATTATCTCAAATTTAAAACCTCAAACTTTACGAATCCGCACTTACATCGCCACCCACTGAAAAACGAGGCATTATTTATCACGGAGCCGAAGAGACTCGGCATATTTTTGCGTGTGGTTTCCCTCACGTACTCCTTCGATTCATTTGCCGGAATCATGTCACATTTGCATCGGTGTGGTAAGCGAGCGTGAAAGGGCCCTGTAGTTGTATTTTTTTCGGCACCGACATCCATTTCCCTGTGGAAGGCATATATATCCGTGTTCCCCTTTCCCTTTGTGAATGGAGGGAATGGGCGTCGCGGCCAAAGGAAGCAACCGAAAGAGATGGACGCGCGCCTCGTCCCTTGAGATGTAGATGATGTGGTTGGAAGGACGAAGGACGCGGGTGAGAACTGGGTCTCGCTTCGAAGAAGGGCCATGCTTGTTATCCCATCCCTCACTCTGCCTGCTACCGAACCAGTGTTGCCATTATGATGAATTTGTCTAGAGATTCTGCGATTTCTCTCCGTTGGCTGCGAAATTCCGTTTCGCTCCCGATGCGCTTTTTTATTCACTCTCTTTCCTTCCGAGTTCCTTTTACTCTTTCTTATAGTAATAGTTGGGTATCTGGACCAATGAATAACTCGACCCGAATTTTTCGGCTGTCGAAAATTCTTTTCGCAGTTTTTCGGTCTCGCACAGCGATTGTTTTCTTTTGTGGATTCTAGTGTATGTACGTGTTTGCGAGAGAGAGATTGGCGGCCGAAACAGAATGGATGTACCCTCTCATGCTTTGGTAAATGGTTGTTTCATAACTATTAGTCGGTTTTTATGTTATTTCCATTTTCCCCCAAATTCTGCTTTTCTGATTTTCATGACTATCATCGTTTGGTATATTGAATTTTCTTCGTTTGCGGTAGAATTTCTGTGCTTCCTTTGATGGAAACAAGTTACCCCGATAATATCCTTTTCGATTATATTGGACAAACACAAGTGGAAAAATAGTGATGGGTGTACCTTAATTAGGATTAGAACCTTGAATCATCGCTTAGCTCGGCTAGCATATCTGACCTCTGCCGCCGAGATCAGCAACATATTAATTTTACATAATTTGCATTGAATAGAAATTTTAAGTTAGGAGAGAAAACTATTTTAGTATTATGTATGAAAAGCTGGCGTACGTGGTGTAAGGGTTTGAATTCTATTTACACTGAGGCCCCTCGTTCTAGTCTCCATAGATCATGGTTGTTTGCGAGGGTCCATCATGTATGTGAATTATTCCCTCTGTTTCAATAAATCAGTTAATGATGAGTTAGTAGGCGGATTTTCATGTTAATAAAGGGGGCAAAACGTTGATTTATAGGTGTGTTATTTGTCCGAGTCATCCGATCTGTCTTGAGAAGGTGAAGTGATATAGTTAGCATAGTTTTTATTTTTGCACAATGAGTTATAATGAAGAAGGCAAATAAGTTGCTTAAGAAGATTTTCGTTCATGGCTATAATGTTAGAGAACTACTGCTGCGGCTTCTTATCGAATTTGTTTGGCAACACTGTATCTACTAATACGTCACGCTTTCTCTTTGTTCTTTTCAATCCGTCGTACTCTCCATTATATTCCTCTTCCACCTCACCTTTCTCCTCCTTTATTTCCTCCTATTCTTGAACCCTCTCCCCCCCCCCTTCCGTTCTCTTCTTCACATCTCTCTCTCGACCTTATTCTGTGCAGTTTTCAGAGTGTGGACACGAGTAGAGTGTGTCCGACTCGGCTTCGTCTCGCATTGTGGACGGTTTGAAGTGTGCAAGTGAGAGTCTGGTGTTGCTCCGGGCGATGCCATTGTGGAAGTGCCCACGTCACTTGGATCGCCTCCGCCTCAACGAGATATTTAGTCGTTTAAAGAGAATCCGGAACGGATTATATTTTATGAAAGCAGCCAGCTATGTATGCAGGGATTCTCTCTTCTTTTTCTAAGGGCCGAGTTGATTTTACGGTCGTGTGAGGCAATTTTTCACTTTGTTTTCGGTCTGTTAGTTGTCCGATTGTTTAGGTATGCGGGATGCTAGATAAAAATCGTTGCACCTCGTGTGTTTGCCGTGGAATCGCGCCACTTGCTGATGTTGTTCCGGTTCAAATGATATGGAGGCTGAAATGAGTTCCATTCAAAGATGTATGAATTCCTTAGGATCAACGATTATGTAATACAGTTCAGCGTTTCTATACTATATTGGTGTAAAGTAATTGCACAGTTAAATTCAATTGTTATATGTTACGGGTACATTTCTTTGGACAATATTTTACTGGTGTAACTGGAAGGAACGATTTTGTATTTATTAAAGTGTACTATATTGCCATATGCTTATTGTGGTTAACTCAGTTTAATCGGAAATTAATTGAGGCATTGGAATGTTTGATGCGGGAATTTTTGTTAGCACTTTTTCAGGCTTTAAACATTTATTATAACATTTATTTGCACATCAATTAAGAAAATAATACACGTATAAGTCTATAGATACACGTAATGCAGTCTCACTTCATCTGTAATATCACAGCCTTAATCAATCCCACATACATAGGAAATGATTATTTATTCGTGCTATTTCAGTACAAAATCTACCTGCTGTATTTTCCAGGGTATTTTCATCGGGAGTTTCTTATTATTGTAAGTAAAAGATGCATTAGAATTAATTACTCCAATTAAATCCATATGTAAAATAGTGATAAAATAGATTGCAATTTTCATTCAATTTTTCATTTTATTCTTCACCTCAGGTAGTCTTTCCAGACTACGTTTTATTTCGTGTTCATTTGTTAGGTTGTAAATACTGCTTAGCTTTCATGGTAACGTTATACATTAAATACGTTTCTGCATATAGCATCAGAAGTATCTAGGCCGAAGCTTTTCAAATATGAATAAACTCATTCACACTAAAATATCTTCCTAACTTTTCCGCTTATCGACTTAACGTTTTTCTTACAAGAATCGGAAAATCGGAAGTTCACTCTGTTACAAAACAGCTCTCCGTGAACGAAATTTTCAGAATATTTTCAGACCATCGAAAGCATGGCAAATAATGCTCGATTTAATGCTCGCACTGGGCGTGATTAAGCCTTGGATATTCCGTCTAAGCCGGAAATGGAAGGTAACGACCCCTTTTGTTTGATTAGTAAATTTCTCGGAAAGCCAGTGCTGAAACGCTGCCTTTCTTAAAAAAAGTTCTCGGAAATTTTTCTTCTCCCACAGGACTCGGAGTGCTTTATTTCCTTAGCGCTCTTATTTGAGAACTCCGTCAAAACTTCGAGTCTCACTACTCTCTGTTTGCATTAAAGGGCAACATTAGCCTTTATTAATTTTTTTGCGCTTTAAACTCCCCCGTTTTCTGTTTTCTCGTCAAATTCGCGAAAGACGTCTTTAAAGGTCGTTTCATTTTGAGAAGATGTATACGGAAGTAATTAAGGTCAATCCATCCATCGGAATCCTACCCTCCCCTCTCTTGCTCTTCTCTTCCAGCATTCATTATCACCTAGAGCCTTCACTCCCCTCTCTTCCTTGATTAACCGCCTTTTTTCCTCTCCCCCGTACCTAATGCTTCTCCCTTTCAATTGCCTCGATAAATTACGGCCATTAGATAACCGCGGATGATGGACCATAAGGAGTATCCAAGTGAGATCGGTGGCGGGCTTGGCTAAAGCGCGATAGGTGTGTATTTTCCCCAATATTTCTTGCGTGTTGTTTGTCATGAATTCCTTGGAAGGTGCGGAAGAAGTCCGTACTTATTTTATACCCCGGATAGCATACGTATGGTATTATCGCTGAAATTTGAATGATACCGGATAGACAAGTGGCTTTCTGGTGGCCCAATGGTTTGATGAAAGGGGTCCCAGGTTCGATACCCAGAAAGGACCCAATTCTGCTACATAATCTCAGCTGTCGAAGCACTTCCAACGATGCGACTAATCTTCGTCGCTGAGCAACTGTGTTCTCTTTTCCAAAGGCATTAACGTATGTTTACAAGAAAAGACTTTATTTTGATGGATTGTTTTCCACTGTTGACCTTTGCCTTGTGATATTTATCTTCCTTGTTTTTCCTCAGCTTCATTTCTCCTTTCCGTTCACTGTTCCCTTGGGGAAATTGGCGATGAATTATAATTATTCGCGAAAGATCTTGAGCATTGAAATCCATGAGGAACAAAAGAAATCAGAAATATTCCTCAGTATAAAGTTTTTCTCGAATAACCTAAATTATGTCGAATAATTTTACGTTTAATTTTCGAATTTATCTAATTCGAATAATAAGTTTTTCATTTTCCATGTACTTGCTTTGATAAGCTCAAATACCTTCGTCATGAAAGCTCAATCGGTGCATTTTTTTGTAGTTTATAATTTAATTGCTGTGTATCGATGCCCCCCCCCTTATTTTCCGTTATAATTATATCTCATTGTTTAATACCTTAAAAAGAAGGCACACCTTTTTCGCGTATTTAGAGCTTCTAAAAATTGGTTGAACAATTCAAGATCTACGATATAATATGCATTATAGTTATGCAGGTTTTTTCCCCTATTCGATATGACTTCCAAATCTTGGCTGGGTCTTCGATTCGAGAACGTTCGGCGTTATCTTTTTCTATTTTATTTCTCGATGTTGATGATTGTCAATTATTCTAATTACATTTTATGTAATGTAACTAACCGTTATATTTAAGGTGATCTTTATCGTTTTAATTTTTACCCTCCTGAAATAGTTCCGTGATATCTTGGATCTTTTCTCCATTCTCTGTCCCACTCTCTCTTCATCTTTCTTATCGCCCCTCGCAGCGCTCCTCTTTACCGTTGGTCTCGGTCCAAGGCAGGAAGAGGTGGAGGAGCGAAAGGGTTGCGTTTGGATGGAAACTTCGATAATGAAGGTATTGAACCGTGGAGAGAATGGCCCAGTCGTAATCTGTCTGTGGATAGCAGTAATTGCGTGCCAGTCTTCAAGGCGATCGTGAGCTGTTAACGATTACCTAATGAAAATGCGAGTTAGCGGCGCTGAGCTAGCGCCCCAGCGTTTTTAAGGGCGATTGCGGCTTTTGCATTCCTTTCATTACCGTATTCAGTGCCAATCAATACGTAGGGCGTCGCCAAGGATCTTTCGTTTTTCCTCCTTTGTCCTTCCTTTTGGAATCATCATCAAAGAGAGCCATATTTGGAGCCTCTATGTTGTGTCGCTATCCTCCCGATTAGTCTCCTCTCTTTCTTTATCAGTCTTTGCGTACTTGGGCATGTTTATATTCTTCATTTTCTTCGTGATCAGTGGGTCATTTCCGATCGCGGGGTTTCCTTTTGAGGGTTTCTTCTTCCTTGTTTCCCGATTAGGCCCTTCCGGGTCGGGGCGATCTTCTTTATACTTTTTGTTTTGGTCGATCTTCGTTTAAAAGTCTAATTTTCTTAACTCACTAGCCTTTTTCATGTCCTTTTTTTACCTTCGTGTACGACACGCTAAACTACCAGATGTTTTCTTCTCTTTCCGTTAGTTTTGTCGATTCTTTCGAATTACTTTCACAACTGACATATTTTGTTTTATCGACTTAAAGCTTTTAATATCTAGTTATTCTAACCAATTCTATTATCATATTTCAGTGATAGCAAAAATATTACCATTTCACTCTTAAATCCTTAAATTTCATTTATCGATTGCTGTCTTCGTTCACCATCTATATTTACCCCTTTCTCTCTCTAATATCTCAAATGTCAATGCATTAATACATTCAACCCTTTCTCAGAATAGATTTATAATGTACTACTCGCAAATTGTATAAAACATTAATATTAAAAATGTATATGCTGAAAGATTGCTGTCAACGGATTCCATTTTCATGATTTATAGCCACATTATTAACAGAACAGTAAGCATTTTTTGTATCCTGTAAAGATGTAAAACGTGTATCCTTGTTTCCTATATTCATTGGCTAACTGCCAATCCTTTGGCATGATATGGAACGCTTCATTTCGTATTTATTCACGACGCGAAACACTTTCTTCTCTGGGTATTTTCTTTAATCCGAACAAATTTCGATCACATCTTCTTTTCGCCATTCCCACGATGGAAATCCAATTGCCTGAAAAAGGCATCGGAGGAAAGCGAAGTTCATATGTTTGGATTCGATCGTAAGTTTTTATTTTTCCATCGTCCAGTGATCATCGGAGATGTTCCTCGCGCTTACGTATTTTTTTGTTTTCGAAGTTGTCTACAGAGAGAAGGGGACTCTCCCCTCCTTCCCGTCCCCTCTCCTCGTTTTCGTCCTTTCTTTCCCTCCACCTATTTCTTCCTCTTTTCTTTCCCCCTTTCTCCGACTTGCACTTCCAATCCGCCCGTACGTTCGGATCTATCATCTCAAGTTTCCGCTGGCCTTCTCCCTAGGGAGAGAGCCCATCCTCTTTTCACCTCTTCCAGAGGGAGAGTTGAGGCTCTGCGCCAGCGGAGGAAGAAACTTACGTGTGAGGTTTAGTATTGAGTAGTAGTGTTTTGGGATCTATTGCTATACAGTTCCTTTCTTCGTAACTTTCCTGTGCATATGCATCTCCTTAGTCGGGAATACGTCACCTCCCGCGGAGCAATTAAAGTCAACCATCCCACTCACGACTGTTTGACTACATGACTGTTTTGTTTGGAAGGGATGTGAAAAAAATAGTTATCTTATAAAAAAATTGAGAGAACCATAAATTGAGAACTTTGCTTTTATATGCCTCGAATTTTGTGTAACAAAGTAGCTCAAAATAACTAGAAATTTAAAAAAATCGGCAAATCCGCGCGACAAATGATGGTACTTTTTTCTCTAAGATGCCCTTGGACCTTTCACAAAAGTGGCCCATTACCAATAACCCCTCTCGGGGACGCTGATAAGCTCTTGGTGTTCTACGCGATCCACTGCTGTATTAGGTACCGTGTTACTCAATTTTACGTTTTTTATCTACTTAATTCCGACTTACTTAATCATTTGGATGGACCACTCCCCTAACAAATAAAATGTCGTCGTGATATACGTGGTGTTTTCGACTTAATGAATTCGAGTTATTAAAACTGAAAAATGTTTTCTAGGCTGCCAACTCAGTGATATTTTCTAGTTGTACTTCGGAGGAAATCAGGATGGGAGTCGCTCTCTTACAATACTTAATACCGTCTGATTCCACCCATATGAAGTATATCATACTTTAAATTGCGGTCGGCGAGACCGTCAAACTTCAACCATGCAGCTGCCAGTTATTTATCTGAGGAGGAAAGCCGAGGAACCATTTCGATCAAAGAAAGTTTTGAACAGTGATACTCTTTGTCCTCAAGAATCAATATGTAAAGTAACTTCTGAGTTACTTTCTGAGTTACTCTTTTAGTTGATTGCGGAGATCAGTGTATTTAATTTAGAATCGGGTCTCTCCTATTTTGAATGTTTGTATGGTCAAATGCAAGTTTTTATTGTGACCTCTAATAGCTTTCAACGTGCTCTAGGACATTAGTTTAGCATTTTTGGAGGTATTAAATATTTTTTCTGAAGTTTTTTATATTGATGAAATGATTCATATTGCTGGAGCAGATGCTGTTAATGGATTATTCATGCTTACGCAAGCGCCCAAACAGCTTGCGGATTAGCAGATTATTACATAATTGAATAGGATAGTAATAGGATAGCCGGATAGTTCCTCTCATTGTTCCATCTCTCTCCCGCTAGCAATGTTGCCATCAACTAACGAGTATATAAAGAATCTATCTCTGAAATTTTCTCTATTAAACTACGAGAATCCCGTTGCAAGAAATACAGATATTTCGCACAGAATCCCTAAGATTAAACAGATGTACACGTTTATCATGGCGCGATAAATCTGCTAAGGGGAACCTTTTCCCGGCAATTTTTACTTCAATATTTCTGAAGGCATACTCAATGCCTTCTCACTGAGGCGTATACCTTTCAGAAGCAGCAGAAGTAGAGTACGTGTCCTCATTGAGATTCGAATCCTGGAACGGAGTGCAGATGCTCGACTCCTGTAACTCGTAGTTCTGCATATAGCCGAAGTCGTTAAAGATTTTCGCTCGCAACGTAAATCGACTCTTCCTCTAACGGTGATCCCGACTGAGTTTTACTCCGGAGCCTTTCATTCCATCGCTACCTAATATAGTTACACTTTGTCGCCATTGTAAACGTCTCGTCGAACAAGAATTTGTGGGCGGGCGGCGTTCGAACTGGTTTTTCCCAGGGCGCTAAGTAACGAGGCGCGTGATTAATGCCAGCTTTTACTTTTTATTCCGGCGGAGTTAGAGCGAGCGATTGCCCCGCGAGCGTAATTCAAATCAAGCGAGAACCGTTTGGTGGGCGAAATAAAATACAACAGCTTCCTCTTTCTCCCGCCAGGGGTATCATTGAACGGGTTCGCCGAGTGCATTTCGCGGGAAAATGATTGCTCATAAAAATTGAATAACGCCAGGCGCCCGGCCTTTTTTGCCGGCCGCCGCTCCTTTGTTTATTCGTTCACGTTTTTTTCCGCCGCTATTAAGTTGCAACGCGGAAAATAAGGATGCCGTCATTACTCATGAGTCGCTAAATTAAAGCGGTCAGATCGAGAAGCGCGGCGGAGTATTCGGGGGTGGGAAATATTTATATAGGGATAAGGGTGGGAGTGTTCCACTTAGGGGTGAGGCGGGTAGGGGCAAGATGTATAGGAGTGGCGTCAGAGGCATGGGAACCCCGCTCTGCCGGGAGCGGCGGTGATTAATTTTCATTAGCCGCAGGCGGGAAGCTGTGAGAGGGATGATGCGGAGGAGGCGTGGGACCCTCCCCCCCCCCGCATCTTTCTATCCTCCCTCTCTTTCTACGTCTTCCCGGCGCCTCTTTCCTCGCAGCGTCCGCGGGTTCCGTGAGACATTGTGTCATCTCCCGTAAAAATCGCTCTTTGCTCGTAATTGGTCCGGAAGGGGTGTCGTTGGTGGCTCCTGGAGTGGAATGGTGGTCCTGGTGTCCGTGACGAAATCCTCCGTGTCGTGTTTCTCTGTACCCTGATGTGAGGTAGCTCTCGTGTTAATCACGTGGTTGCGACAGGGGGCAGTTTCTTATTCGTCGCTTTTTGAAGTTTCGAGGGAATTCTTAGGTGGGTTTGAATTGTTTACGGAGGTTACGTAATAGATGGGGGCTGGCTGGGATTTAAGAGTGGTTGCAGGAATGGAGGGGAAGGAAAGAGGAGTGGCTTCACGTGACCGGGCATCGAACCCGGATCTTCTTCTAGTTACCGGATTTGATATCTTCACTCGTCATACTCTTTCCTTGCCTTTTAATTTAAATAACTCGGGTGTAGTAACTATGGTTTAATTCCCTGACTGTGTTTTGTCGTCTGCTTTCTTTACGGCTTAAGCTGTTACAGTTAGTTAATGTACTTGTATGTCGCGAAACTTATTAAAGAAGTGTATTATTCGATTGGTTTTAAAGACTATATGAAATTAATTTTTTAATATCGCTTGTATTTAAAAACGGAGATCATAATATCACGGTGAGGAATTCGATCTACCGTTTTTCTCGTGTCACTCCATTAATCTTTTTGTGAAATAATGAATTTTTGTTAATATTTTCTTCTAATAATTTTTAAATGGAACAAAGCAGTGAATAATAATAATAATTTTATTGGTCCATAAAAATAAACAAAGTACAGGACAAGGATATGAAATATGTATACAATTATAAATGAAGGCAAATTTGTTATACATTACAAGGAATATATTTACACACACATTTAGGAAATATAATAATGCAAATACTTTCAAACATAAATGTACATTGACATATTATTTCATTGTTGAATTCCTCTACACTATAATATGTTTACAAAGCAAAAAATTCCTCAGTTTTTTGATAAGTGTATCATTAGCATTCTTCAAAGCACCAGGCTGCGCATTGTACGCTATCAAAGCCATAATCTCAAAGCTCCTTGCAGTTAGGTTCATTCTAATAATAATGTGACTTGATTCGGGTGAGATTGAAGCTATCAAGTCTCTTCTTACATATAACCCTTAAAACGTATGAAATATTGTACTGCAAAGTTTGAGGTAGTTATTTTTATGGAAAATAATTGTTATTGGAAAACCGTTCACTTGATTTATCGAAGAAATTCGATGGGTTGATGAATACTATCATGTCAATTATGATTCCGAAGGAGAATTGTATCAACTCGCTCTATGGTTTAGTCGTCTTTGATTCTACGTTATAAACCGATCGAATATAAACAATTTTACATTTTATTGTTTTACTAGTTTACTACAGAGGGTAATTGATTAGTATGACCGAACATAAAATGGTAATTCTATCCTAATTTCTTCACATCCAATTATCAAACTTAAACAGAATTTGTGTAGTTACTTAGATGAAGGTCGCGTACAATTACATCTTATAGAATATCAGGCGGACCCTTACTCCTCCTTAGGAAATTTTCCCTTCCCAGAAAGTTTATCCATCCGTGCAAGAAGAGATCGTTTTCCCCCGAGGACGTTTTCTTTCTAATTAATGGTCCCTTTTACCGAATTTCGAATGAGAAACTGTTTAAAAAGGGTTGATAAATTATCGATGAAATTATCTCTCATCATTCCGCGAATTTTGGCGGAGAACTTCTGAAACATTATCGATTTGTGGAAAAAAGAACGGGTCTTAATGTATTGCTACGGTCGATGATTTCAGTTATGAAACTGGTGACTCGTGTGATAAATTTTGGGAACAATTTACGCCGCGGAGAAATAATTGTAGCAAGATTCTTTTGCGTCTACATTCCATTTAGGTTTGCGTTATAAATGGACGAGTAGGGTTTTAGAGCGAATTACACGGTCTTTAATTCTTCTGTATTCATTTGTATAATGCAAGCCTGCGGCGAACGTAACTTCGTTATTAAGTACGTTTTAAGAGTTGGATATATTCCATTACTTGGGAAACCTGTCAAGGAAATAAATCTGTGGTAATTGCTTATTTACTATTTTAAATCAGCGAAGGTTATATTTTGTGGAACTCCTTGGTTTATAGATGTTCCTTATTATCATGAAAGTGTAATAAAGATATCATTGACCAATTAAACAAAGATGTTTTCGACCAAGGTAGAAAGGATCGAAACCATGCGTTGCAATAAACGACATCTGTGGTGTATGTAAAAGTCCACTTTTATTATTCTTAATGATGGAGACCTTTCACAAAGTCGAAGCAAGAACTTAGTAACGTTTAGCTAAAATACGAGTACATTTCAAGCCCAAACATTCCGAGTCACACCTGATCACCTAAAATTTGTCTTGTTATTGTTCTTAAATTATAACTTTGATTGAACTCATTGTCATTCGTAATGTGTTATCATTAACACGTTCACTGCAGGTACTTCTATTTTCAATGCATTTATCACTCCAACGGTGGAGTGATCCGCAGTGAACGTGTTAAGCCATGTCTGCATACATGGGTGCTTATTTATATTCGGATAGGGATCCGTAGTTGCAGTATGATGATCTGGTGTGAAAATTTCAGTTAAATTTCGAATAGACATCGGCTACATGAATTGTCATGTGAACTTTCATTATGGTCGTGATGTTTAATTCCTTCATATTTTCATCCTCCTATAATGGGTCCCTCATTAATTTTCCCGCCCAAGGGATCGCGGATACCTTTTGATTTTGAGGCGATCAAGATCGGCGTCAGTGTTTACGGGATAAGGGCCATATCTGCAGTAGCCAGCCTTTTGTAACTCGCCCAGAGGAATGGCTGCCAGAGTGAGCTCTGCAAAGAGAGAGAAAGGTATCCCCAATCCGTATTAGGGTCGATCCTTCCGCAACCGGCTTAGTGCCCCGTCTACGACGCGACTATCGCCTCCGTGTCGAGGGGCAGGCTTTGTTTAATATATATCCGAGCGACGAAACATAATCTTTACCCTTCCGAAAATCCCTCGGCCTCTCTCCATCCTTCTCTTTCTCCTCTCTCTTGTTTTAACAGCGCCATAACGCATTCGGGTTCATTCTGGCGTCTCAACCAACTCAGGAGTGGAGTAGGAGCATTCCTTTCTATACACATTCTCTCGCTACTCGCATTCGTCGCGGTTCCGCCTTCTGCCGCCCCTCCAGAATTTCTCTGTATGTTCAACATATGTGTACGCAGCTCCGTAACAGGACGGGGGTTAAATTTTGGTCGTAAGCGAGCATCGCGCGAAATGGCCCGAAGGGAAAAAGTCGGTGCCGTCTGTTTGGGAAAATCTACTTTCTTATTCCGTAACAGCCAGTGGCATCTTTTCACTTTCGTCGTGCGCACAGTTCCCTCATCCGCCTCTTTTCCTTAATTGGGCTCACATTTGTGAGAAGGGTTGGAGTGAGAAGAAGAGATTCCAGAATCCTCCCGCCTCTTGTTATCGGTTCATTTCCTACCGCCTAATATCGCCGGCTGCCCCTCCGTTTCTCGCTTGTTCTTTTAAGAAGTTCTCAGAGCGCCGGTGTGATAAAAGGGACCATTAAGCGTGGAGGATTGTCTTTTCCACCTCTGTTTTCATCTTCCGCATCTTGCGTTATCTGTTCGTTTTCCTGCGGATTCTCTGCTATCGAACTCAGAAAATGCTCCGGTGTAGTCGGCGTCTTTAAAGGTTCGAATATCGTAGGATTCCGTTTGAGTTGTAGATAAGTCTACCCGGTGTCGTAATTGGTATTTTTAAATTGGTCACATCTAAAGGGTACATTAGGTTCAAATTAAACAATGATACAACTTGTCGCGTTTAAGAAAGCAGGAAGTTGTTCAAGTCCTTTAAGATTGCGTAGTCAATAGTGCAAATGTATCTTAAATTTCATTTCATTATAGCAATAGGTAAACAATTTGTCTACATTTAACTTAAGCATTCTTTTCGAAGGAAGTATTAAGTGGGTTTGTATTGTATTATTCAGATTATGATTATGTATGATTCAGATTGGTTTTAATTATTTGAAATTTATTAATAGATTTGTATATAAGAGAATGAGAAGAGATTAAAGAGAGCTTATTTGCGGCTAATTCAATGATTATGGTAGCTTCCTCATCTTGGACACGTACATTATAATTCCATACCTTCTGATATATTTTTAGAAGTGCTTCGACAGCTGAGGTTATGACGTATGGGTCCCCACCGGGAATCGAACCCGGGATCACTTTCACTAAAAGGTGGATGCCCTACCCAGTATCCGATAGCTATCCGGTAGTCGAGCTTGTAGTCACTATAATGTCATTTTCATGTTCGAATGCTTTTCTTATTCCAGTTGTAATAATTTAGGGGAGTAGCTACGAGTATTTCTTTTTGAGAAAGCATATAGATACACAGTTTTTCTTAATACGATAGCTGATGTAGAATTTCATTTGCTGAATAATTCTGTTATCTAACTTCCAAGCATGGGGATGGAAGAACGCGAGGTCTTAACTGTCGGTGACCTCATAATTATTCCGAGTACGGAAGCTGCAGCATAAGTTTCAGACTCTTTTGTGCCCCTTTCGGAGGATATTTCCCACGTAATTTATTTCCTTTCCGCATACCTAAAAAAGTTGATTTCGTCCTGCGGCTGATTGGAGACATCTAACATAACCCATATCTGCCGAGCGACTTCTCGGAAGACGGAGAAAATAATTAAAGCGAGGGTTGTTTCGCAGCGTATTCCCCCGAGGCTTCTTTACGATCGCGCCACCCCTCTCGCACGGCTCCATTGCCTCATTATCTCTCCCTCTTCGTATCCATTCCACCCCTTCTCGCGCACTTATCTCTTCTCAGGCATCCACTCGGCCGAGAGACACTTTTCGTACGACCTTCGTGGGTGGAGACGCCCCAAGTGCATGGGCAGGGCTAATTGGGCGCATAAGCTCGAAAGAAAGCATTCTGTTCACGTCGTCGCTGATTACATATTCGCCCATCTTTTCTTCTCCGCGGAGAATGTCGAACCAGTCACCGTTTGCCTCGAATCCGCTTGTTATAGCCGCAGGAATGATGTCTCCTCGACGGCGAATCTCTCTTTGAAAGGGACTTCAGCTGAATGACGCTGGATGATCGTAGTTGTCGCAGTCAGGACCTTTAATTATCCTCCTTAGTTCTGCTCGAAGGAGGTGCTCGCGAGGTAGTTTGTGGAGGGGCGAAGTATTCTGAGGATTATATCCGCGAGAGAGGTTGTCATCGCCGGGTTATTTCTGTTGCATCCTCCTGGACTTGATTTTTTTCTATTGCTCGATCAAAATGAACGTTAGACCCTTTAGCGAAGTTAAATTGAGCAACGTTTTTATTCGGGCGGGATAGAGACTCGAATTCTTCCGGTAATCCCTTCAGCTTTGTAGCAATATTTCGTTAATAGATGTTGATTTTAAGAGATGGAGCTTGAAAATGTTTGATTTCTGGATGTAAAGAAAAAACCTGTGAAAATGCCAAGGAAGAAGAATGACGACTTCATTTAGCGAACTTTAGTGTTAAGAGACCACTTTTACAATCAACCTTTTCAGGTCTCGATCACGAAAAAGCGTCGACAGTGGGAGAATCCCAACAGAGGATTTTGAAAAGCTACTAATATCTAAAAATATATGAAACCATCTTATCTTAAGTATATGAAAGGAAACTTTTTAATGTTTTGTGGATGACAGAAAATTTTAGGTTTAGANAGGCAGCAAGTGGGTCGTATAATATCTATATCCTCTCCCGAGAGCGCACTCTCTCAAAAGTATGCTTCGAACTCCTTTATTTAACTCGTTAGATCCTTATCACGCGGAACGTAACGATATCTTAAAGTGACATATCCCAAGCGAAGGTTGCCACTAAATATCTAAAAATATATGAAACCATCTTATCTTAAGTATATGAAAGGAAACTTTTTAATGTTTTGTGGATGACAGAAAATTTTAGGTTTAGAGAAATCGAAATCTACCCTTGCGCAGAAATGATTTGTCGGTCTTGGGTGAATCTATCTTTAAGAATTACGAGCAGAAAGGGGTTTGGGTGGCCATATGTGCATAGCGGTGACAATACACCGGAACGTATAGATGTCAATGAGGAATGCAGTGGATGCAGCCTTCCCTCCTGCTTCCTCCTGCACTCTCAAGGAAACCATCCCCTCGATTCTTTGACAACAGGGGTCATACGTTTCAACTGATCTATATATATAGTTAATAAAATACATAAAAACACGGAAAAGATACAAAAAAATAGAATTACAGTATCCACAAATTAAGTTTGGATCCTGAACTAAATCAGTTCTTTATATTTTTGCTTTTCTAAAACATTCTCATTTCTGTTGAGAATTTTGACTTTTAACCGTTGTATTTGTTTCAATTTCGGCAAAAGAATGGATTCTGTGAAAATGTTTTTGTTTCGTATTTTAACTTTTGATCGTAAATTTGGATTGAGGGACATTCTCATAACTGTAAATGCACATTTCTTTAGCCGAATCAGTGTTTTTCGTGACTTGAAAACAGATTTTGATCCAATTGACAGATTTTCATCCGATCATATGCTAATATCTACTGATAATTGTAAACAAATTCATTACCACGCAGAGTTTTCCTTTTTTCAATTTCCTATCTAAGATAATTATTCTATTGTATATTATAATTTTGTTTCTTCTTTAATCGAGGAAGTTGTAATATGCATTAAACGTTAAGGGAAATGTTACATGGAAATTTATTTTATGAACAAACAGGGTGAAGTGGTTCCAAAGATAAAAGATTTTTTGCTTCAGAGTTTATCTAAATGAAAGATAAATGTAGTTTATATTCCGAATATCCTTATGACAAGATACATTTTCTAATTAAATTTTCTTATCTTTGCAGATCTTCTCCCGATTCGGAAAGGTTCTCAAGATTGTGACTTTCACCAAGCACAGTAAGTGTCAAGTCAGCGTTTTTTAGCCAAGTAGATCATTCTTTCTTGATGCCATTAAAGTAATCCCTTTATACTCTATTGAACGACGAACTCAAAAATTCTTTTCCTTTCATTTGCAGCATCTTTCCAAGCTTTGATCCAGTATGCAGACGTGGTCACCGCTCAGGCAGCGAAACTGGTGAGTACTCTTTAATAACTTTAAACCGTTCTCACGTTTTGGCTGAAGAATTTCTCTCGACGTGGTCGAAATTCGTTTATGAGTTTTGTAATTTATCTCTCCAATGCCGCTTAAGACCCTTTATAGGCCGTAATCAGATGGTATATCCGAAGGGAAACTTCCAATATTTATTTCACTTTTCTCGCCTCGCGGTACGTGGTGAACTTCCCGAAATATTCCCCGTGAAAAAGAGCTCCCCCCCAAACTCCCCCTCTTATTAATATTAAATGCGCTCGCGTAGACTTTCGCCGAGTCTCTTCCCTGCGGAAGACTGAAAATAATTAACTCTTAAAGTTTTCCCAGGAACCATTTCTGCTCGATATATATTCCGATAAGAAGCAGGCGCCAGAGCGGATGGAATTTAACAAATCGAAATTCCGTGAAATCGTTCCGTTTTTCGATGATTTCGCAAAACTTTAGCTTTAGCAACTATAAGAGGAAATTTTCTAAAGGGAGAAAACTTTCATCACGTTATTATTTTTATTGTAATAACGGTTGCAGTAGACGTATTTCAGATATTCGGTTTGCCAAATTTACATATATGAATGTTTCAGTAATAGATCTTTTGCTTAAAGGTAAATGTATATTCCTTAAGAAAGATAATCACGTGAAACGAATGGGTGATTCTCAATTTTTCCTTTCTCCATCTTAATTAAGGTTAGTTAGATAAGGATAATGTTACACGCGCGTCAGATGCGTAACCCTCAGGGCCACAAGCTCCTGTATGATGCAAGTCATCCTCAGAAGAGCGATAGTTCTTTATTTTGGGGCCTTACTCAGCTCTATTTTCTGAGTAAAATTTCGTAATTTTTATACGAAATACACAAAATTTTGTATATTCTTAAATTCTCGTAATTCATGTTGGTTGAAAGTAGAAGAATGGAGGTCCCATTATTGTCTCAAATTTTATTTTAATCCGGTATCATTTCTTTGTCATTCATGACCTAATTAAATATTTAAACAATTTTCGCCAGTGAATGTCATTGTTTTGGATGAATCTGAAACTTTGTGTATGTATCCGAGGCTGATTTTTGTTTAAAAATAAACGGATGAAAGCGTTGTACAATCTTACCGTATAGGTGGAACGTAATGAAGAATACCTTTGTAAATTCTGCGATAATTTTTATTTAGACGACCGGTTTCGGCTACATCATCATCACAGTATAGTTAGAGAATTCCGAAGGAGGATTTCTCCTAAAATGTTTTTCTTTTTTTAGAGAAAGGTTTGGTTTGCATGATTTATTGCCACAGCCTTTAATGGTTTAATGCAGCTGTCAGAGATAGCTATATATTTACATCATACGTCGTTACATGTATAAATCTTAATTACGTCTTGCTTAATCGAGGTGCTTATTTGTAGATGTTGGAGTTCGTACATAGTGGGTATCAAACGAATTCATTCAGTTCATCATTCTGGTTCCGTTTATCCCTCGAGTTAAAATTAAATTAATCGTTAGATCGGACGAGGCAGCAAGTGGGTCGTATAATATCTATATCCTCTCCCGAGAGCGCACTCTCTCAAAAGTATGCTTCGAACTCCTTTATTTAACTCGTTAGATCCTTATCACGCGGAACGTAACGATATCTTAAAGTGACATATCCCAAGCGAAGGTTGCCACTATCTGCGCTATTACCTTTGGAAACGAATCCGCCACCTTTTAATAGAGTCGTGCGCCTTTCCCTTGCTCATTTCCGCGTCTCTCTCATTCACTTTCGTTTTTGCTCTGCCAATGTCACGCTCCGCTGATGGAATCTTAGCCTCTAGGGCTCTGCGTCCCCCTCTCCATCCCGATGCTAGGATCGCTGCCCCTGAGTTACGTAGATAGTCCCGTGTAACCAATCCGGATGTGGCTCTAGCTGCTCCAGTATAAGCCCGAGGGGGTGTGGGGAGGCGGAAGGGGAGGGGCTGTAAGCGATTCCAAGGAAGTCTTAAATCCTTGGATTAAATGGTACTTCAACCTTGAGCCCTTTTCGTTTCTCCCAGACTCTTTCACTCTCTTTACGACTTACTGCATCCTGCACACTTTTTATTCGTCGTGTCTGGAAGGAATTAAAAAAAGGAGGAAGGTGTGTGAATTACTCATCTACATCTACCCGTGTACTCAGCTGTCCGATTTCAACGTGTGGCCAATGGTGTATGCGTTTCGAGTCCTTTTCTTTAATATGTTACTATCGCGTATCATCCGCGGATAGATTTTCTGTAACGGCGAGTATTAACATCAGTTTGCCTAATTTTTCTTGCAGTACGTCGGACCTTTCCTAATCCACAAATTTAACTCTTGTCAATTTCAATCCACTGTATGCAATATCTAGATTTTTTAAACTCTGAGTTTTGGGTACCTACTTTGAGTTGTTGGAAGAAATGAAATTGCCTTACTGTAGTATCCCGTTAGTTTTCCGTACTGGAGAACAGTTAGCTAAATTAATCTGTGATATTTCTATTTAACATGGTATTTATTTTTAAAATGTTCATTGTTATCTACATCTACAAATGTACCCTGCAGACTCCCTTTCGGTGTGTTGCATTGTTTAGTTATAGGATGTTATGAAATTAATCTTTGGTAAATATAATATTTGATGAAAGCAGGGGTATAGGCACAGGTTTTCGGTCTTTGGCTGTAATTGGCAGCAAGGAAATTGTTATGAGCTTTTATGATACTCAAAGTTATTAATTCAGAGAATTTGTGTAAACAACTCGGTTTCCTGTCTGAAAATTGTCTGAAAACGTGAAATAATTTATATGTAATCGTGGTATTCGCGCTTGCATTTCTAAATGTGCCGTCGTATGCGTCACAATTTCAATTCATTACTTTACCTAACCATTTGTCGATACGCAAATAGAATCCGAAACGCATATCTTCGGAATGGTCGAAGGGAAGTGCATTACCCATCTCCCAGCAAGTCACGGTCGGCGAACGGAAAACAATTACCGCGGTGATATTATCGCATGTAATCTAAATTATCGCGGACTTCGAACTCCCCGTCTGTGTATGTAAACGGGAGCTTCCCGTCGGTACACACGCTTTCGCGTGCGTTTCCCTTCCCACATTCTGCCTCTCTCTGGGCAATTACACTAATTGTCGAATGGATGCGTTTCCCAGGAGAGATATCAAGATTCCTTTCGCCGAGAGAGACTGTGCATTCTTTATTTTAGGGGAGAAAGGATGTCTGTCATCTGGGAATAGAATTCGAGATGTCTTGAAAGGGGATACCGGAAAGCTTTCATCTCAGGTCGCGCTTGGCGCTAAACCGACAGCGTAATGTTATGGAAGTGATTTCTCCCTCTCTGCATCGTGAAATACTTAGCGAGTCTTTGAATATTTCAATGGTATTTTGTTGAGTTAAATTATTAGTAGTGCTTGGCTTACTCGCATTTAAAAGGGTGAAGAAGCGTTTCTCGACGTAACGGAATGTTTACGTATTAAATGAATCTTCGCGGTGCATTACAAACGTTCCTTTTTTGTCGTAACTGAAAGTAAAAAGGATAAGCTGAGTATAAGACACTTTGGTTATATCGCTGTTTTTATGGAGTTGCAGAATAATGTAAAATTTCAAGAGTGTGAGACTTAACTGAAGCTTGAAATCGCTCTTATAAAAACCAAGAGTCCTTCTGGTATTCGAAAAACTCAATCGCAGTTGTCGTATCCAAAGAGAGAGATCTTTTAGTCAAATATATTAGATATGTATCCAGTAAAATTTTGGAATCTTCCATGAGAAATACTGAGAAAAAGAGCTATCGTCTCCCTTAATCGTTGAATTTTTGAATGTGTTTGTCTTCAGAAGGGCAAATATCGCTCGACGATGCAGTGCTATGAAAATATTTCAACTTTGTAAATCAATTGAAATAAGCAGCTCCGTAAATGTTTGCAGAGGCAAAGGTTTGCGTTCCTTCAGATCCCAAGAAAATATTTGGTCACAAATATGCTTTGAATCCGTGGATACACCTCCTGTGATCGTGCTCAAAACGGATGATATGGTTAAATAATATCTTTCGAAACCGTGGCAACATAAGTAACCGTTAACGAATAAAACGCTTTGGCGGTTTAATATAATATTTAATCCACGTGGAGGATAATTCAAGAGCTACCCTTCTGTCCATAGTCTTGGGACTTCTCTTATCAGCGGAGCTCCTTCCACTAAATTTCACCAACTTAAATGGAATTGGCTCTCGTAATCTGTTGATGGTTCGAATTCGGTGGTTGGGCGCTCGTATATCAACAGCTGCTTTCGGAAGGAGTTCGTTTAATTGCTCGTTGGCACTTCTCCAATAATCTTTACCTCCCGTAAGTCGTGATTTGTTCCTATGTTTTCTGCATGCTTTTGAAAGTTTTTGAGCTTAAATGTGATAACAGGAGGTATAGAGAGGCCAGTAAGTAGATTAAAAAGCGTTGGATAGCAAAAGCGGGGAGACGCAGTTTATTACCACACCTATGTTAAATCGGCCTTAAATTGACGTAAATATAATCTACCTCACCTACTTAGTACCTTTCATCGTATCTTATAAATAAACTGTCTTTATTGTCAAGTTATGATCGATCTTGATGAGTTTCCTGCTTGAAGAAATTCCTCTTCCTTTCCACACTTCATAAACCGTGCCTGAGTGAGTGACGCGATATAACAGAAAAACATCTTAAATCGTCCAAAGTTAGGTGTATCGCTAGGTAGTATTTCCTCTAGATTATTAGCTATACAGCGTATCATACGGATTTAGTTGTCGTTATCGATAAATAATAATCATTAATATTAATGGTTAAAATAACTATGCTAAAGTTTCACACAGATATCAGTGAAACATATGCATTGTTATATTGACTATTAATGTGATGGCGTTTCATAAAATCACATTAAATAGTAATCACTTCCGAAAACTTAACTGCTTTGGAATTTTCCTCCCCCGAAGGAGTCATTCAAATTCATTTCTTCTACTCAGCTGATAATCAGTTGCTTTCACGTATTTCGTAACGTATTGATCAGAATCAACACTATCTGACAGCACTCCGTTTCGGCAATAACAGAATGAGAGCTCACTCATGATTAAATATACCGGGCCTGCACTTCGGCTCATCTCCAGTGGAAAATTCTCGCCTGCAAAATAACAAGCTTTGATGGATTGATAGAAAGGACGATCTCGACAAACGATCGACAGCGTGTGATGTCGCGGCCATACAATTCTCCTAATCATACCCATCATTGTTGATTTGCCCCTCGTCTGTTCCCTCTCCGAGGTAATTGCCATAACGCGGCGGAATTAAAAGTCAATATTTCTGCTAGTCCATCTTGGGAATAGAAACGCGCGCGGCTTATTTTCTTTAACGGGCGGAAAGCTATTTTAATCGTGATTTTACGGGCGTGATTGCCCCCGCCATGGGCCATCCAGTTTCCTTTGGGAGGCCCAACACCACGAGGGAGTTTCGGGCACGCCCCCCTACCATCGGAACCGCTGTTATTTCTCGTCTCGGATTCAATTACCTCATTTTTTCCCGCCGCTTATCTTCCTTCTAGTGTCCGCCGTGCATGTGGTGAATGGATCGATTGAACTTATTTGGGCACGGCAGAGAAAGCGTGCGTAGGTTCGCAAGGCACCCTGAGCGCCGCCTACGCGCAGCTCGCGGCAACTTTCTCCGTTCGCGGCGTGCAGTGGGCGGGGAAGAGCCGCGCGCACCTTTCGCCATTAAAAGTTTATTAATTAATCCCTATGCGCCACCCTCCAGGGGCACTCTTGTCCCGGGGGGGAAGTGGGAGGAAAGGGGGGCCGTGTTATGATACTCGTATTCCTAAATGGCAACATTGCCCCGCCTTTGCCATCAACGGTCCAGCTTTAATCATCTACCTTCCGTAATTGATCAAATTCAACAGCTTTCTCGAGTCGAAAAAGTGTTACGTGATAGCGGAGCCCATCTAGCGAGATTAGGGCATGTAAATGAGACGGAGTTTTTGTGCATAAAATGTTGATTAGTGTTTTTTATAAGGAGAATATGGAAGTTTATTTCACAATTGTATTTTGCCTCTTGCTTTTGTAGTAATTGTCGGCATATTTTATAACTATGAATAATGATCAATATAGTCGTTATTTTTTCATGCAATATTTTCAATGTGATTAGATAGCCAGGTACTTATATAGAAATTTTATAGATATTATTAGATTTATTAAGGACTCATTGTAATGTTGGTTTCCTAGAAAAACGTCTGTAAAATCGCTTGGCTCTCAAATTATTTATGAAACGAAAATTTTTGAGTTTACAAAACCGAAGCACGCCTAAGCGAGATTCGTTGAATATTAGCCAATCCGCCTGTTATTTATCAAACCTGATGATTTCTCATTTTCTCTTCTTTCTTTCCGAATGGCTTCACTAAGCATTGTCTATGTCTATGTGTATACCCTGCTAGCCACCTTTTGGCGTGTGGCAGGGGGTGGTGCATGCATGCATTCGTTAGAATAGCGATTTTCATGTGGGTGATCGTTTCTAGAAATTCTTCACTCATGATCGTAGCGTGGTATTATTGCTCGTCAATTGCTGCAATTGGAATAGCAGCTTCATTTTTTAACTAGAGTATTCGCAAACACTGGCTGATGAAGATAACTCATTACGTAGTTAAATTCATAACGTCTTTAGCAGCTGTCATTATCTCTGGTTACTTTTATATTTTTGTACACGGGTGTGTCGCGAGCAACTTGAAAACATTCGATTAACGAACCTGTTCTCATTATTAGAGTCCTAAAATTAATGAAAATACCTTCGTTAGCTGGGTCCCCCTTTAGGAGCTATCAATTTATAATGAGCAAGTGAGATTCAACACTATCTATATATACTCTAATCCCATTCTATTATTACAGAATGAGAGCTCACCCATCTCCTAGTCGGGTATATTCGAGCCCTTCCACCATATTGGCTCGATCTCGTTCTTGACGTATCTGCAAATGGTTCACATCCATCGTTCTCCCCCTCTCTCCACTTTCGAATTCACTCCCCTCCCGCACCTCTAATAATGAATCGTTTTGTGGTCAGGGACTCGATGGCTGCACCGCCAGCCTCCCGCACAAAGGCCTCCTGCCTCTCCCATTATCCCAGCGTCCTACCTCATCTCTCTCTCTCTCATCTTGAGAGTATGTGCCCGGAGTGCATTGAGGGGAGGACCGTTTATGGTCTCCCACAGTCTCCTTCGCTGACCAACTCATCCGTCGAGGGATTGCTACATTTTTCCTACAATATCTCCTTTTATGTTTTCTCCATCAATAGGGTTTTATCTCTTTACCACCCTTTTCTCTGTAAATGTTCGAAATTGATGCGTTCTATTACTTTTTTGAAGTATTTAATGTACCATGTCATTAAATGAACAGCCATTTTACAAATTAATCGTTTTTAAAGTTCGCATGCAACTAATATTGCCTTAAGTTCCTTAATTTGTTTAGTAACTTCAATAAACTACCGCTTAGCTTAATTCATGTCGACTCTATTGTTTTCCTGGCAGGTCTTTTGGAATAATTCGATTCCTATAATTTGGTATTTCACTCGTCTCGTTAAGTATGAAAAATATTTCCATTCTGATACTGCGGAACTTTTCCGGTATGGATTATGTAACGGACAGTTTTGTTATAGTATATTTTATTACGAAATGTTCTAAGAAATTATATCATAAAAAATTAGTTTTCAAAATATTGAATTAAAAATACCTTTTCCTTTTTTTAATTAAGTAATTTATAATAAATATTAATAATCCCGTGGATGAAATGTAGTCGTATAATTCGTCCCTTTCGCCATTTAATCATTTCCCTCAACGCCTGAATTTTGCGAATGAAATTGCTTCATTCCAAGGGACTGATCGAAACGTAACGACAGTGGGAAATTATTTGTTAACAAACGTCTTTATTTAGGCGTGATTGAGATTAGCAAGTCTCTTCGCAAATCTAACCCGTCTAAATGTAGTTGGTGGCTCCTCGAATTAGATGAATATTGATGATACTCTCTTCTTTTTGTCGGGATTAAATGTAAAGAGATTTGCGTCAAATACAGGCATTGGATTCAATTAATTGATTTCAATAGTAAAGTTCATTTCATGCGTTAGAAAGGAGACTTAGTCTCCCAAATGATCACATATCATTACAATTTGTATTGTTATTATTTCCTCAAAAATTGATTTAGGGTTCGTTTTATAATCGTGTTCGGAAAAGGAGGAGTCTCTCGGGTAACTTAAAGGGAACTTTTTGCGCCAGATTTTTCCGTTGAGACAGTACGATTTCAGCAACGGAAAACCGTAGTGTTGGTGCCACTGTGTCAACCGAGACGAGAGCTGCGGGAATAAGGATCAACGTCCCATCTCGTCGAGCCTTATATATAGTTTCGGCGGAAGAATACGTCCCCCGAAAGTAGAGATAGAGTAAACCGTTCCCATATCTTTTTCCGCCATTCCGTTCCGGGGGAGGGACTCCGTCTCCATCCCGGTAATTTTTTCCATCTATTAGCGGGCCGTATCTTTTGTCGCCAAATGGGAAGAGCGGGTTCTAATTTCGCATCGCCCTGAGTTCACGTCAGCGGGTGATGAAGAAAACGGAAGGCATTTTGTCATCATTTGTTGCGACAAATTCGCTCTCGAGAGCGGAAAGGTAACCCGTAATTATTTCTCTCATGTTGGCGAGAATGCTGCATTTGTTGAAAGAAAATGACTCTGTGTTCCGCTTTGAAAAATCTTCTTCTTATGGAAATCGAGGCTTCCTAATTTACGCCGCTGTCTTCCCATTCCCTTCATCTCCGTCTCCACGTTACCTGTCTTTCTCTCTCTCATTTCCTCTTCTGCCATTAGCTCTTAGCGAGTCGGATACGTGCGCCCTTGATAAATGGGAATGGAAGGAAGGGTTCCTCCGCACAGTCTCTCTCTCTTATTCCCCGTATTTCTCTAAATACTTCTCTCTATTCCTTTTTCGTCCCGACCGCGCATCACTCGGCGATTCCGCGGGTGGAAATCCAGGGCGCAAATTGCCCTCTCAAACAGTCACCCTACAACCTTGTCTCTTTCTCCCCTTCTTCTTTTCTTAATACCTCCTCTTTCTCTCCTATTTTCCCGCCTCACTGTTATCAAACACTCTCCTCTCGATTGGTTTCTTTGTACTTCACTTTGTCCCTTTCTCTCGCGCTCGTTCTTATTTGGCTAAAAAATCTTAGACACATTTTTGTATCTTCAGTGGTTCGCTAGCTAACTAACATATGATGTCCTCATCGAAGCATTAGTATGTTCTGTCGCGGTAGCGTAATGGTCAGATTAACTGCCAGGATAGTGGAAGACCCGGGTTGGAGTCCCAGTTACTGCATACATTTTCACGGCCCCGGTAGTGTAGGGGTCAGTTTGTTAGCCTAGCAAAGCCAGGGTTCAAATCCTGGTTAGCGCATGGTTGTGTTCGTGACTTGAGAAAGGTTCTTGTGGGTGTGGTCTGTTATCCGTTAGTTTATGGTTATAAAGAGCGCCCAATTAAGTCGTCATTATTATTATTTTATATCCTTACAAAGCGGTGTAATTAGCAATGCAAGCGGTATTGATTTTTTTCTGCAAACGCCTGTATGGAATAGGTGTTATATGGTGGTTTCTACTCTTTCGGAATGGCAATAGCATAATTATTAGAATTATGTGTTAAGGGAGTTAGAGTAATGTTAATACTAGGAAAGGGAAATAAGCCCGATGTATATTATGTTAATTGTTTTCCGTACATTAATTTCTGTCATCTCATTCCAGCGTTTTCCATGCAAAGGAATTTAATTATTTCATTAAGCAAAATACTAATATCATGAGACATTCTATAACATATCTAGAGCGCGGTGAAGGTTGTTCTACGCAAATTTCGATTGTTTACATCCATAATAATTTGTGAATCCCGTTCTGTGGAATATTATCACTACTTTTTTATCGTTTCGTCTTCTGCATATAGTTTCCATACGCTCTTCCGTAACAGCATTACTTAGCTTCTTTTTCACATAGCTTTACTTCAGAGGAGTGCCGTGAGCCGCCATCGACCAGGTGCCTTGCGTCCTTAGAATAGAAGATGAAGCGAATTTGTGTTGGATGTGGGCAATTCGAGAAGGGATGAATGGTGAAAGATGTCACCAGAAGGAAAATGGGAGAAAGGAAAATTTTGGGAGTTCTCGGAGAAATGACGCCTTGAAAGGGCGACGGATGATAGAAATATTCATTGAATAAGTTATCATAGTCAGAATTGCTAAGCTAGAGTCGAGCTTCTTTCCCACTTTTTCATAATTATTGAACGTAACGGCCAATTTCCGTTGTAGAGTACCCATGGAAACCGAATAACTTAATATTTTTATAGAAATAACTCGGTTAAATAAGATAATTCGTCCCGGAATCGCATTCGTTTGCCAAATCGTTATGTTATCACGCGTCTCACTTCCCGCTGTCTTGAATATAAACAACCCGTTTGGGTTGGTAGTTGTCCTGTACGTGATGTAGTCAGCTCATTGCTTAGCCACACGGACGGAAAAGATAAGACGTTGGAATGGCCCTACTATTCATGTTTGCTGCTTTGTGTTAGCTCTCGCATCTACCGAATCCAAATTTGTTATCGGAGTCTGAAAAAAGCGAAAAAATCTTCGTTAACCGAAAAATTCGTTAGCAGGGTCAATCGTTAGCCGAGGTATCACAGTATAAGTGAAAGACTTCATGCACGTGGACAAAATTGACGGAAAAAATTCGGAAATTACTTAATAAATGACTTAATATGACCCCCTGTCACACGCCGAAAGGCGGCTTGCAGGGTACTTGCATAGACATAAGCGTATTTTACTCACTTAAGGATAACTAATAAAGCTACTGTTTAGGATGGAGCAATTCAGTATATGCAACAGAAATTTCTTGAGATTAGAAAGGAAGCGGTGCTTTGTTTATTTAACTGTTGACCTTTCTACTTACTTGTATATGGATTAGCGCACTTAGTTATTCTGGGATCACCTTCAAGGCTGCTGTGAATTTAAGGGTACATTTTTTCCGTATTTTATATTTTTTCCTTCTTTTTGTCAGGATGTCTTCCACGCACGTCTATGAACGGCCTATTTTTTCTAAAATATTGAGGCGTTTGGGGATGAGCTTGTACAAGTGAATGTAGGGAGTAAAAGGCCCACATTCCTGGGAATGAACTCCCTTTCTCCCAAGTGCTCTGCCCATTTCTCGCTCTTGACCCTCGTCCATCCGTTGACCTAACATCTCAGCAGCTCCCTTCAAGTTTCACCCGGCTTCTTCGGCTCTCCGCAGCCAGTTCTCCCTTTCGCCATTTAATCATTTTCTTCTCGTCTAGCTGTCCTATCCTTCCCGCTCACTCTGTCCAAACTGTTTATAACTCCCCCATCCACTGCAGTGCGAGATCCACTTCCTCTCATATTCTGCCATAGTCATTGATGGGGGACTGCTTTCCACTTTCACTCCGTCCCTCGAATTCAGGGACCGTTCCTTTTCTTCGCTTGCCTTCTTCTCCAGCTCCTCCCATACGTCTGTTTCGTCATGCATGAATCCACTGCTCGACGTTTACCCCAATCCACCTTTGGAGATTTGTTTACCCAGTCTCCGCGTAGAAAACAGGCGCAGCCCCCAGGTAACTTGGCTCCCATCCTCGGCGCACAACCCTCTTTTCCTCCTTTCTTTCTCATGCGTCGCCAACCGTTTCTTTACTTCTCCCGAGATCGGTTTATACCACGGTAACGAACTGTAATATTTTGCGTGATGGTTTTCGCTCCGGTTATGTAATAAAAATAAATATCGGGTTATCTATGATAGTCGCTGTAGAACGGGTTCTATCGTTTTTTTTCCATTCCGGTTTCCGTTAACATATCATATTCTTCTGAAAGCTGCATTACTACGTGCAGCTTTTTCGTGCCAATTGCAATAGATTAAGTGAAATTTTAGGATAAAACTTGCGGTGTCGGAAAATAACGGTCAGAATATCGAGAAATCTTCAACTATTTTTTTTTTAGCTAGGATTCGTTGCTATGCGTATTTAATAAAGCTTCCTCTATTTATAGTTAAATAATATGGTACCACTGGAAACCGAAAATCGGAACAGAGTAAATAACGGCTTCCGGTTTCGGTTCGGGTACAAGAATTTAAAATTTTCGGTTCGGGTTGTTTTACCGGAATAACCGGTAACGTGCAGAAACGAGTTTATTTATTTTTCGGATTTCGTTTTGAAACCGGTTCGATGCTCTGGTTTGAACGCGCTCTCGTCGTTCTTTCTGCAGATGCGATCCAGAGAAGTTTTATTGTGACCTTTAGTTTTCATGGAGTCGGATGTCTTCTTGAAAGGTCCCATATTCGCTGCTGACTCGGGTGCTAGTATTCCTCCTCCTGTAATGGATTAGAGGAGAGGTGGGGAATCATGTTCCTGGGAAGCCGTAAGGGAAACCACCGGAGAAACATATAAGTGTAATGAAATAAATACAAGTGTAGAATTTTCCAATATATTTCCAATTTACATACAAACGAGACTTGGGAAATCGATAAGATAACAACAAGAGTATTTTTTTCAGGAATTAAACAAAAGACCACAGGCCCCCAAGGTTTATATAATAGTTAAGCGTAACTTCTACATCTACATAATTACCCTGCAAGCCGCCTTTCGGCATGTGGCAGGGGGTGTAAACACCAAGCGTTCTTTATCTTTTTGTTGTCGCGGATTGTTAGCGAATCGGAATCGGAAGAAATCGGTGAAATTTGAATTATTTCAGTATTTTTATTTTCGCATAATAAAAATAGTCGTTAAGTAGATATAGCATCATTCATATCGTTAGATCGAAATCCAATTTCAGTTATAATTTTAGATAATTTGACACTCGTCCCACCGGTTAAGGACCGCTGTAACGTAAAGGTCGAATGTATTTCAGCTTGATACACGGTGTTATTAGCTTAGTACTATTAGTGCTAGTATTGGTGCTATTAGTATTTAGTAGCTCCATCGACATAAACGACGGGTCTTCATCCGCTTCATCTGCGGGCCGGTGGGAGCATCTCGCGCTTTTAACAGTGACTCCGGGTCGGTTGAACTCGGGACAGTGAATCGTTCTCGACTGGCAGTTATCAAGTGGATCTGGGGGTGGTGACGTGCTCCCCTCGCGGCGATGACGGTCTGGGATAATTACCGCGAGTGGTTGCAGCGCGAGCCGCCTAGGGGCGCGTGGGATCGGCGATCTGTTCCTTGGGAGTCGACGTAGCAAAGACGTCTCCTCCGCCGCAGCCTTGGGCAGTGTGTTAAAATGAATGATGGTCTAGAGATGTAAGGGCGAGCACACGGCGGCGTGCATCGAGCGGAATTCGGAGGGAGCGAAGCTCACCTAAGCCCCTTCCCCGCTCTTTCCAATACCCGTCTTCCTCTATGGGATTACGGGATTCTGGAGAATCTAAACCCCGAGCGAAGCTGGTTTTGAGGGGTTTAAAAAATCGCGAGGTCGGCGGTGAATGAAAAGAAATTTTTCCGGTCGTTTTTCCCGCTCATAGGAGGAGGGTTTAAGAGATGAATAAGATGCATGTGGTTACCGTGTATACTAAGGTTTCTCCACGAAACCCGGTCTAAACTTGTCAACTTTATTATTTTGGGGGTGCAAGAAATATTTGCTCTCGACTACAGATTTCTTCCTAGGTTTAAAGCGTGTTTAAATTCCAGGTGGAGGTATTGACGTATGGATATGTAAACGTATAGTTCGTGTATTTTATAATTTACTGATTACAATTCCGTGATCTTTTGTTTTTTTGTTTCTGATAAGAGCGAAACTATGGCATTACTAATAATATTATTTCCGTTGGACATTAAACCATGTATTTCATCATCAAAATTTAAATCGGTACAGTAAGACTTGCAGATTAATCTGTCAGACATTGATTACAGCAATTGTAATATTAGATTGTTATTTTGATGATATTGACAATTGCTGAAAACGTAATGGAAATTAATGTTAGATGGATCAAAATTGAAAAAAGTAGCGGATGGATTAGGAGCAGAATGAAAAATAGAAACTTTTTTATTTGCGTTTTGAGTCCTCATGAATTAGTTAGTTCCCATTTCATTGGCGATGAAATGCAGATGTTTAAAGTTGTCGGGCAAGCGCTCGCTTCGTAATATCGCGCCTCGCGCATCGTAATTCATTTATTTCCATGTAACAGGAAACAACTCTCGTCTATTGAATTCTGGAATGTGTAGGGATTAATACGGCATGCTCGTTTTTCGAGTTTCTGACCGGAAGTGAAAACGATCTGGTTCATAGCATAGGCCGATTTCTCCATCGTCATTAAACATGTTTAGAAGCGACGCTGCGCGCGGGGCTTTAAAATAAACACGAGTCCGCGATAAAAATATTCGCAATAACAGGATTCCCGTGTTTGGGAAAAAATCGACCCTTTTTGCGCGGGACAGGATGACGAACCGGACAAGAGGGGAAGGGATTTCAAAACTCGGGACGTATGGTACGCCTGTCCCCTCTGTGTCATTGTAATCTATCTTCCTTTCCGCCTCCTCGCTACTTCCTGTATCCAGCTTCATATTTTATGCCCGTCTCTCACGCATTTCTCTCTCTTCCACGGCCACTCGCGCCTTTCCTCTCAAGCCACATCGTTCCCACCGATAGACCTCTCTCTCTCCATCTTCCCCTCCTCCCTTTTCTCCAGCTTCCAGATGCATTTCCGAGTCGCGACATTTTTCTGTCGTTGCGTCAGCATCCCCCACTTCCCATATCTCCTCTGTATCGTGGCGTCGCTCATCTGCCCCTACTATTTATGCCCTCTCCCCCGCCCCACTCCAACCTCCCGCGCTAATTACGGCCCTTTTCGTTTACAGCCGAGATGTATAACTCCCTCTCTCTCATACCCCCTCTGCTCGCGCTGGTTACGGTGATGCCAACCTTACCGTAGCTCGTTCTCTACGTGCTCCATATCTCGTTTCTAGTTCTGAGTCATTAATGAGTCTCCAGAAATTAGCCATGTAGCGGCGATAAGTTTTGTGAGGTAAATGATTCCTGAATGCAAGTATTAATGGAGTATTAATGAGGTAACTATAATTAATTCTCTATGCGCAATATGCCCGCGAAATAAAAAAATTGTTGAATAATGTTAAAGAACTTGCTAACGAATAGATTATTTTTATACAGTAGGTTCAGGATTCCTTTCCTGGAATTCCATACGGAAATTGAGTGATATTTTTTGGAAGCGAACAGAAATACTGGAATAAACTTTACGTGTAAGGATAGTTGATAAGGAATTTATAAACTGTACTAGAGGCGTAATTTGTCAGATACATTCGACATATTTTGTTCAGTTCACTGATATGGTGGAATTCCACAAAACTACAGCTTTCTCTAAGCAATGGAAATAGACTTTAGATTAATCAAAGGCTGGAATATTTGGGAAGAAATAAAATGATGGGTGTTAAGCAGTAAGCGATTTTAGGACACATCATCCTAAGAGAATATAAAACTTATGTACCCCTTCCTCTAAGAGTAGAAATACACCAAACAAGATATATTCTATGCCTAAACCATTAGCTTTGGAAATTTTTGCAAAAGTGTCTTTTTTATGAGTGTTTATCTTTAAATAAGTAAGATAAGTTTACACCCTAGAGGTGTTTTTTCATAGCCTTAGTCGGGTATCTGTTCCAGCAATGAGAAAATTAGATCCCACAATAGCGGCGTTTCTGGTGTAGTTACGGTGTCTCCACGTAAATTACTCCTCCCGTTATCGAGTTCATGGACTATGTATGTAAATAATCAATAGCAAAGTCACATTTACCGCGTCTAGTTTTGCTCCTCATTGTTTTCTGCAGTCTTGCGCTCCGTAAAATGAGCTCAGAAGCGGGATCATGGCCTGCTATCCAGGGCATTGAATGGATAAAGTAGGGTACGGGACAAAGCGGAAGGCGGAGGAAATGGCTTCCGGGCGAAATTAAGGAGAGAGTCTTCAGGAAATAAATGAAAAATGTTTGAAAATGGATTGCAGATGAAATGTGTATCTAATGGAAAAAGCGTAAGGACGCTGGGGGTAATGGTTTGAATAAAATCGCGACAAAGAGGGATTAAAAGGCAAAGACGATGCTCTTTTGTCGGTTATCACCCTAGGAAGGGTGTCTATTACGAAATCTATCGATGGAAACTAAGAAGAATATTTCACAGAATTGCTTAAGGCTTGTCGAAACCAACCACTCGAGTAAGTCAGTAGGGTTAATTCTGATTATTATAATATTTTGAACGCATTCCTTTATGAACAAGTTGCGAGGAAGTAGAGATTCATTATTAAAAGAGTCAAAAAGTATGATATTGGTAATTAAACCCTGATCTTCCTCTGTCCGCTTTTATTTCAATAGGGAAAGTTTGATATCAACTCTCCGGTGATATCAACTCTCCGGTGATATCAACCTCTTCACACCGATTCACTCTCCATTTTTAATTTCTTTGGAATAGTCTTCGGCTGTGTTCTTCATAGAAAATGTCCAAATGAAAGGTGTTTATGCTTTCACCCCCGTTTATCCCTGCGTCATCTCCCCCAAAGACTTCGCTGGTCGCAGATTAACGTCGCTGTAATTTAAATATCATTAATTCATTAAATATTTTTATTTCATTGCTTTTATTTATTCATATTTGAATTTAGTTTGATGCTAGGCCTTTTAGGTTAGATTTAGACCTATTTGAGTGTCTCCACTTCAGCTGTAAATGTTATTTGTGGGAAATTTTGCTTATCTTTCAGGAACGAACTAGCCATTGGGTGGCATGAAATTTGTTCAGGACTTGGTTTGAATCTTTAACTTCTCCCAAATCGTGTTGTTATGTGAACGGTTTTTTTTTTAGTTTAGTCATATACCTGCGTTCACCATACGAAATAACCCCATCCGATCCTTGCACTCTCTTATTTCTATGGTGGAAGCGATTATGATTATGTACGTATCGAGGATCATTAAGGGCTCGTTGAAACTTTTTCTCGCCTTCATCTCTTGATTTGGGACGCGTATGTTCGATAGTTACACACCTCTCTTTTCATGCTTGCATTTTGGGGGCAACGCGCTCATTTGGTATGTTTGCGACCTGTTTCAGCCTAATACCCTTTCCCCGTTTCCTCCTCGCTCCTGACCTGTCGTACTCCCCTTCTTTCTCTAATCCATTATGCTCCTCCGAGTATCCTTTTTTTTCTTTTATTCTCCGCTGAGATACCTGTTACGGGCGCCTTTTGTGCGCCCTGCGAGTATACGCGAGCACTACGTTGTTCATCTTTTTCCATTCGCCAACTTCCTCGCCCATTTTCCCTCCGAATTTCCCATCCTTTGCTTCCCTCCCGTCCTTTATCTGCTCTTCAACTGTCGCCCCCGTTATCCCGCTTCCCTTACCGTCGGTTTTTCCTTAGGTGACCCTGTTGGCATGAAAAGGCCCCGAAGATCCCTCCGTGGGATATCGGTACATCGCTTTACGTGTCTCGTTCTCTATTCTCCGTCTCGTCCCTCGGATTTGACCTTTTGAGTCGTATATCCCCGTCTCAATGGTGTTCCTCGAAAACGTCTTCTGACGACGTTTGATTTGTTTGAAATTTGTCCAGGCCTTATTTCGAGAACCTTACGATTTCCTCTTCTCTCTGAGTGGCCGTATTTTTAAGGGGGTACCAGAATTCACGTCACCGAAATACTAACGTAAAGAAAAAGATATGAGATGTAAATACAGGAAATAATTTTTTTTCCTTGAAGAAATTGCTTAATGTAGGTAATTAAGGGTGGAGGTAAAGAGGCTTGAAGTAACGAAGAAATACGCAGGGTTTTAAGGAATATAATCTATTGTGTTGGGGTAATGACCGTACTGAGAGTAAGGCAACCCTGTCCAAATTGTAACGGAAGTACTGCATTAGATTTCGAGCAGTATTTCAACATTTAGTTCAAGAATGGATGCTTGAAATTAGGTGCCTTTCCTTAATATTCTTCTGTGGGTGTTTTTCCGCATCGTGGGTTTTTCTCCATAAACTTTCAGTTGAGGAGTTTTTCCGCACAGCCCAAATCGTTGTGTTTTTAATATACCTATAACTAGTTATATCTATTAGGTTTTATTTATCAACTTGTCTACATGTTTGTATTTACAATTGGTATCTGCTGTTTGTACCATTTTTCTTGTGCCTGTGATTTCGAGATTGTTCTTATGTATTGATTTATTTTTCTAGATTTAAGTTAATTTTCGTCTGTTATTTTTGGTTATTGGTGTAATATTATTGTCACGTAATATCTTCAGAAGAGAGGCCATTTTGGCCTAACCTCGTCGTAAGAGTAAATAATAATAATAATAAATTTTGAATTGCCCATTTGAAAACTTCTTCTCACCATTCGTCTGAAAGTTAAAAGATATTTATAAGTTAGTTGCATTTCTGTTCCTTGTACTTGAAGATGGCGGTTAAGTAGAAACCGGACGTTTAAATGAAAAATTGGGTGATTCCAAAGTTTTTCGATTACCACTTTGGATTTTAAGGAGTTCAGAAGAGAGGTAGGAAAGAGATTACCGGGGATGGTATTGTCTAGAAAGACACTGCGCTAGATCATAGGGATGTGTTCAAAGTGAAAGTAAAGGATAGAAAATTGCTGGTGGAAGATAATTCAGGCAGTAGATGAGAATTGATTTTGGAGAGTTTTCAGAATGTAGAGGAAAGAAGGATTGGAAAGGTCTGAATAGCTTTATACCGGAGCCACCATAAATTTTTAACAACAAATGATGATGCCATTAGACCTAACAACAAAATTTCTAGCATGTTCGCTGCAATATTAGTATGCTCAGCTCTCGTGGAATCTTTATATAGCTTTCAAGCGAATATTTCGTCCTTAAGCCTCATTTCTCATGCAGTCCTCTTTTTTGTGTCTGCAAAGGTAGGATTTAATGGAGCAACTGTTCGCGGAGCTCATAAATACGCGCATAAATCTTTCTTTCGCTTTACGGAGTGAAATTCTCTTTAAAGTCTCACAAACGCACAGATGTTAGAGTTATCTCACCCACTTAAGGTATCTTACCTGCCTGCGGTCGTAATTTTTTTGCCCCAAAAATTTGGCGATGCGATTTAATTTATTCTGTATTTTTCTGTACTTTCGGTGCCTAATATACCGGACAGTTTGTGATCGAACCACATGGTTTTTTTTTATAAGTTTCGTAGGATTGTCTTGACTTGATAATAAAACTGTCTAAGTTGAATGAATTCTATTTTAATTTGTCGGGGTTTGTGAGAAGACATTCTGAAGGAATAAAGAAAACAATGTCCGCTAACCTGGAAAATTCAGGGAATTTTGCTCTTCTGGAAATCTCAGGGGATTTGGCGGGTAACCTGAAAAAAAACTGTCTTACGCTATTTAAAAACGATTGTTGTATGGCATTTTGGTTTTGGGCTAAGTATTAGTTCATTACAAATTTCTTGAGAGGGAACATCATTAATGTTAAGTGAAATCTAACATTATCTTATCTCAAAACTTTGCGTCCCTTGCGTCCATAATTTCAAAAATACGTCGTAATTATTTAACGATTTCTACTATTTCTTTTTTTTTTATTTCACTTACCTTTGTCGGTTGTGTTTTCGGCTAGTTTTCCTGTCTTTCCCTTCCTGCTTGTCCGTAACTAGGGCCGGCTCTGGCTCCTAAGGATTATCATAATGAACCTATGAACATATTTTGGTCCTTAAATGCCTAATAATCACCAAATGTTAAACATTCGGGCAGAATTATACTTATTTGCGGGTGTGGAAAAACCTGGAAAACAGAAAATATTTCCCTGGAAAACTCGGGAAGTTTCTTAATGGCTGGATAGTGGACACCCTGAGAAGACTTTGTAATATCCAAAAGGTGTTAATTTTCACGACCGGTTTCGGCTTCATAGCCATCATCAAGTGTAAAATATCGGAAATGAAGTCACTTTTGTTAGGTTAATTATCCAGTTTTGGTTGCCTCGGTTGTTATAATAGTCCTTCAAGGTCAATAGAGGTCTTTAAGGGCTGAAAATTACTATTTTTATAATTAAGAAAATGACTTGTATTTTTCATTTTAATATTCTATTAAACAGCAGGGTAAACAGCATCTAAAAACACTGTTCTCTAGTTTTCTTTTTGAGGATTGCGGAGGTAGACCCCATACTGTAAGAGCACCATTGAGGTAGATCCCATAAATAAATAACGTCTTTATTTTGGGCGAAATTGAGACTTTAAAGTCTCCTCTTCCATTTAACCCATCGTCAATATTAAAAAGAAATTTTAAATTAATAATAATATCAAAGAGTTAAAAAATAGATAATAAAAGTTAACTTAAGTTGAATTAAGACAAAATTGGAAATATTTAGTTCTGGATTTAAAAACCTAAGTGAGGCCTAGGTAAAAAAAAATATCCACAGCAGGAAAACACCCACAAAGAAGGGAACTTACTGGAAGAGTACCATTTATTCATAGGAACTACTTCTCGTTACGTTACGCGATACTCAACATTTGTCCGAAAATGTTTCTCAGCGTCCATAAAGAGATAAAAAGAGCGCAAATCTCCCCGCGGAATATGTTAACATTCCTTAGTACTTATGGGACTCCATCGGGCGTACGTGCCGCAATTCAATTCAAATTTCCCAGCTACGCGAGAATCGATAATTGACCAGCTAATCTGCCGGGCGTTGTCTCTCCTCTTGTAAATAAGCGCATCTGATAGATGGCGTTTAATGTAACTCTTTCTGACACTCGCTTCAAAAACGCGGAAAACAATTTTTCACCCGCTCGGCGCAGAGGGTGAAATAATTCGAGCGGAAACATCGAGATCGGAATCAAATTTCGGGCAAATAGCCGTGTCACGCTCGTCCGAGGACCTTCTATTAAAACGTATCCGAATTAAATAAATGCCTCAGCGCAAAAAATCTTCATTATGAATCTAGACGCGCGTTCCGGGTGGGGAAATTTTGGCGATGGGGCGTTTGACACCACGCTCGGTGTGGGGTTTTTCCGAATAATTTTTGTCGTCCGCAGCTGAAACCCGCCATCTCGCTGACTAGCGACCCTAGCGGTTAATAATCAAAATTGAATTGGAAAACAAACGATGACACACAAGACCGGGAAATGATTGTCTTTTGTCGTGGTATAATCAGATAGAGATATGCGGAAAACAAGCTAATACGACCACACGTCAACACAAAACGTCGTTTTTCGGACCGCGGATGTTACGTAGACAAATTCGGCGGAACATAAACGAGGAACCCAATTTGTTCTTGTGGGTGCTTCGGGGTCACGCTGGGATCACTTCTTCCTTTTCGGCGTCATAGGTTAACTCTTGTAACCGAAGTGTATATATTTCAACTATGTTAGAAGAATCTGCGATTGCTTGCTGAATTCAAAGAAAGTACATTTGCGGATGTCGTTATTGATATTATTTGACCACCTTCTGCTACTTCGGCCGATCCGACAATGAGCGTAAAATAAGAGAAATAGATGCGAGGAAAAGTCGTTTTAAAGACTCGTTCTTTCCGCGAACGATATGCAAAACCAATAAGCTAAAGAGGCAACTCGAACGCTTGGTTTTTACACTTCCTGCCACACTTCGAAAGGCGGCTTGCATGGTATTCGTGTAGATGTAGATCTATTCCTCTATCTCTGTCTGCTTAAGTAAGGTAATGCGCAAATAAAGCGTCACGGTCTTCCAACAGAATAAATTGCTTGTTGTAGCCATCTACTAATTAGCTTTGTTGGAGGCATTAAGTAGAATATTTATCTGGTTGATTTCGCCTTGAAAGTTTTAGCTTAGCCAATCTTTGCAGATTTCGGAAGTTATTTCCTACAGAAGTTGCCATAATTTCAGATATACGTCGTGATTATTTCACGATTTCCACTATTCCTTTTTTTTTCAAATTTCACTTCCATTTGTCGGTTGTGTTTTCGTCTAGTCCTGCGCCTCTTGTCCTAGACTGCCTCAAAACCTTGTAAAGAGAGGAGTGTCAAATGATAGCATTTGCGAGACTAACATCTATGATAAACTGAATTGCTCCTGTAAGTTGGTGTTTTAGATCCTAGTGAAAGGTCTCAGAATTGCAAATTTGGAACTAGTGACTGTAATACTTCGTCATGTCGTTACGGTTGGCTAATTTGTAGCTAACGCTCAAATAATCCAGGTACTATTTAACCGGGAGATGATAACAAGTATCGTTTTGCCCCTGCCTTTCACATTAAATTCATTTCTCTTTTTCGTATGCGATTCAATTTGGGTGAGTCGTCCGCGTAGAAATTATCACCCATCACGAAATTAAGATAAAAGGGTTTTAATTTGTGTTGCGTTTGAAGCAAAAGTTGTTTTGTCGAAAAACATCCTTTTGATTATTTTGTCATCGAAGTCAATCGCGTTTTCATCAATCCCCCCCTTCTCGTCTCCCCGCCATATGCTGTCCGCTAAATAAATTATCGCCGCCTTTCTCTCATTTTCCCCCTTTGTTCTTTCCCGTCGCTCATTTGCTGCTGACGCATGCCGTCTCTTTTTCCTCCAATACGTATGATCCAAAAAGGATTATCACAATTTTTTCCTATTTCCTCGTTTGGTGGAGTGTTCACTCTTCAGCACTTCGATTCCTTTCTGTACAGTTTTCTAATCGAAGCTGACTATTGTTAAGCGACGTCATTTTTCTCTTCGGTTGTTCGCGTCCATCATTCCTAAATATCAAGCGTTTAAAGTGTATTAAAAGTAAACATTTCGTCATTTGATACGTCATTCGTCGGATAATCTCCTAATAAGGGTACATCCTAATGTGATTTTACCGTATATATACCGTAACCCATCGTGAGGCCTACTGTACTTGTAAATGGGAAACAAAGTCAGAAGCCTCATTAGGACCTGCCTAATTCAATAACGTGAAGTTACTTTAAAATCATTTAGAAAATCAAATCTGTAACTCTGGTCTCTGTTATTTTGTTTTATTATTTATATTATTTTTTATTTGTTATAATTTTATTATTGTTGATCATCAACTGTAATTGGCCTTCGCTGTATGTTGATATATTATAAACAAATAAATAAATTATTACAAAATATGGGATATTGATACGTTGAGAGTTACCGAATTTTAAATGCTTTTTGTAAACGGTATGGAAGTAGGTTGAAGAAGAAGGGAACCTTAGAAGCTATACTTAGCCTGTGCTCCATAATTTTTATACGTAATCCTTGTTTTATTTGTTATTTATCTTTTAATATTCCTGTAGACACTTTTTGCTTAGAGGAAGTTTGCTGTTGCTCGTTTTAATTAATTTTGCGTCATAACCCCCGCCGATAAGCTAGTCACCAATTAAAAATGCTTAATGTGTAATTTTGCCGAATGTTTTGCTAGAAATGATTGATTATTAACGTGATTCCTTGAATTACGTTGAGCTTGCTTAAGGTCACGATGTTGGAGGGAGATGGGCAAGAATAGGAAAGTATAAGTAGGCAAGAAGACTCGAAGGAGTACGGGTGGGAGTGATGAGACGGTTTGTCAGTATATGTGGTGTATGCGGCCTGATTACCGCAAGGGGTGTCTGAATGTATTTATTAGTAGCCATGATTACCAGTGATACTGATCCGTTTCTCTCGTTAGGAATTTAATTTGGCAGTAACTCTCAACCCCCTGAATGCAAGCAACCCATCAACTCCGTGGGAGAGTTGCGGGTTGCCTACAGTGTCTGCTCATAGGCTGGCTCCGTTTTTACAAGTACATTTATATATGCTTCGAATTCTTTTGGTTGATTGAGTGATCGAAGCGGTGCACCACGCCAATTGCATGATCTGTGATATGCTGTTTGTGAGGTGAACGTCGTAAACGAATTCCAATTCGTCACATTTCTTAGAATAAGTTACACTACCTACCAGAAAACCGATACACACAATTTCACTTATAAAAAAATATGTTTACGTATTTGAAAGTGATTTTCGTACCCATCCCGTCTCTCGTCTGTTATCCTATATGTTTGGTAAGTGATCATTACCGATTACGCAATTAGTCAAGCACGTATCAGTTTTCTGTTGTATTAAGGCTTCCTCACACTGGATTCGAACATCCGCTTAGATTTAATTTATTCCAATAGTTTTTATTTCTCTTTGTAACCGTTCTTCGGCATCATCCATCCCAATTTTTTGCCTTTCATATAAAGTTTGTAACAGCCGTCTTTTCTCACAGTTATTTTTTAGACTCAGAATGTCTGTGACTGAAGGGAATGTCTGTGAGTTAATGTATTTTGCCGTTATCTCTTTCAATAGAGTTTTAAAAAATTGTTTGTAGCTAAGTAACGAAAGAGAAACCCACTTTCTAGCAATTCTTTTTCTCGTATTCCAGATTATAGTACTTATTCAGTTAACGATATCATTGAAAACTTTTCTATAAACTAAATGATGTGTCTTTTATAAAATGAAAATCAAATATATGCTAAAATGCATAGGAATTCCGAAGCTACACGTTGAAATGCCAGTAGAATCTTTATTTTTATAGATATAAAATATATATGTTGATTACGGGAGTGTGGTTCATTGAACATTTAAAATAAGCTATGTTTTTGTAGGTTTTGGTATACTGTCCATCACCTTTGATCTGGATAAAATTTCAGTCAAACTAGAACGTATTAATTAGTCACGAATTTAATTGAAGGGTGTGCATTAGGTATTTTATTGTAAGCTTTACGGGTTTAAAAAAATTTACAATTTTGATATCTTTCTGAATCAAATAATATTGGCATGGTACATTGGGGTGTGGTGCTAATGCCTGTCTCCATTCAAACCTTTCCGAATAATTTCAATAGCACACATTACGAAAGACCCGTTTGGAAATACGGACGGAGCAACCCTCTTTGACCTCTCTCCTTTTGCCTTTTCCTTTACCACTACCATCTAACCTTACTTCCAACGCACCTCCCCGAGGGCCCCAGTTAATTACACTAACCGTGGTCTTTTGGTGTCAGCCATCAAAGTTCTCTCCTTTCCTCCACTTCTCCTCCTACACATATCGGTTGCTCGTGTTTTCGTTCTAGTTTATTTATGACATGCGCTTCATCCGTTCTATTTTGGAAACTGCGCTCGAAGATGATTGGCACGGGCGCATGATTCCGTCTTATTGAGTTTTAATTCCTTTCCTTTAATCCATTCTACGGTGTTTCTTTCCTTTGGGTTAAATAAAATCACTATGTATACACTTACACTAGAAGCAGATAATTATTAGTGACATTTTTACTCGATTTCTCTTCACCCTATAGTAGAATTCTGCATTATTAAAGATTCATTCATTTTCTATGTTCTTTCCTTTGGCCTTAATGTACCATTCCCTGGGTCATTCACATGAGTTGATTCACTTGGAAGCCTCCTCTGCGCGTTAGTCGTAAGATAAAAAATAAACGTCGGTTTTCAGTGTTTCTTTCGTATCATTTGTCCTGGGTAAGATTGAAATTTATACGTCAATCTTTCGTTAATTTCATTCGTATATGGTGAGTATTTGAATTAAGTATCGTCGAGTAGAGTTGTAATGTGATAATTAACAATTTGCTTTCTTGAAGCTCACTTAAAGTTGACAAATGACTTCCAAGGTGCGCGTTTCGCGGTTACCAAATTCCGATGATTGGAAACCAGGAATTATCAATTTTTTTAGCGGGTAAATTCGGGACGTGTCTTTTAAACTAAATCTTAGTTAATTTCGTGTGCTTTTGAGGCACTAAATTTTATCAGCTTCGCCATTTAATTAATTTAGCGTGTAATAGTTTTCTATAACCTAAATTTCCGTGTCTTACATTCTATTCTTTCTCCGAGATTTTCCAACAAACCGGGATGAAAGAATTGACCGGGACAATGCGTTAAATCTGGGACAGTCCCGGTCAAAAATGGGCTTATAGTAACCCTACCAATTTCAAGACGGGTTTGATAGATTATTTTCTCATTGTATTTGCAGAAGTTCGTGACTTGTGCACATACCATGGGCCATCCCCTAGTCATTTTTTCTCATTAAGATTATCCTCCTTTACCACTAGTAGTTCGGTTACGTTTCACCATTTTATTTTGCCGAATTAAGCGATTGAGCGAAAAACACTCCATACCCGAGCCGGAAGACAATTATTCTTTTCCACCTCAGTACTCGGCGTTTCGGCTGTTGACGTTCAGAATTACGGAGCGCTTTTTTGAGCTGCACCACGACAGCCCTTCCATTCCTCCTTTCTCCCCTTTGTCCTCGCTTTTCGTTGTCATTGTGGCACGCCCCACGACTCTCTCCTTTCGTTAATTCCTGTATTTTTAACTCGCGTGTTCCTCGGCCCGTGTGAAAGTGTTTTCCTACTGTTCTCCATCCCTCAACTCGGAACAATGCTTGCGCCATTTCCAATTGCGCTCTCCTTCGCCTTGGGGAAGGAGAAACGGCCGCTGGAGCGACAACGGCCGCTAATGGAGAAAGTTGAGTGGGGCCGCTGTTTTCTGACCGCCGCGGAGTCCTTTATGACCGCTGCGAAAATATGTTGGGAATCGCTGGAGGCCACGTTCCCGGCTGACCCCTGATCTTACGAGGGCCGAATCCACTCCAGCGTATTAATTCGAGAGAAATGTAACTGCGGAGGTCTGTCATCTCGGATTCTTTCTCGAAGTTTCCACGATTTGGATAACCGAGCTCCTAGGGCGGGGATAGAGTATCCGTGGCACGCGAGAGAATTTATTTCGGCGTGCGGAACTACGAAGGCGTTGTATTTTCGTTAGTATTTATATAAGTTAATTTAAAATAAGTTATTAAATCTATAATTTTAAGTATATTACTCCGAAATCGTATTGGATATTCATACCCTTCCACCGTTAGCTAAAGGAAGCCTTGAAGATGGAATGATACTTACGTAGTCATAATGGGGAGCGCGGTTCTTCGCCCATACGTTTCCTACTGATCATTCTTGATTAAAAGTAAATAAATTCCACGTGATTGTAGATCGTTGTCCCTATGTATGTTCTAATGTATTCAACAACGAGTGACCATAATGGATGGCATTATTCATACCTCAGTAGCTTTCATATCATCATGGCACCATGACAAGTCTAACGAAAAAGTAAATGAATTATAAGTTCTCTTGAATACTGCGATTTTTCAATCTCTCCGAAAGGTAACTGAATAATATTACATTTTTCTTTCAGTTGATTTGTCAAATATTTATGATTGCGATTCGTTGTCTCGCTTTGGTGCCTACTGTACTTATTCTTTCCTCTTTTTCTCGATTTTTCCCAATGATGACTTTCTGATTTGGTAGTTTTAATAATAAAATGGGAAGACGGATTGATTGAAATTTGGGATGTACAATATTGTGATGGTTTTTGTTTAGCTGAATATTTCTTAAATGTATTTAAATCGCTCTTAGTGGGTTGTTTATTATTCAATGTAAATTCCCCTTTCAAATACGATTTTCTAACAGTTCAATGCTGCAGTGTTGTTAATAGAGCTTCGACATCAGAGGTTATTTTGCACATGGGTCCTCGCATGTATCGTCTAATCAAACCCGGGACCGGTTATCGTACTCTAAAGACGAAGGCGTTGCCCACTTGGCCATCGGTGCCTCGGATGTCAACGATAAGATTTTGTTTGCTCAGTTTTATTCATTCAAGATGATTAAATAACAATAAAATATTTGAGTAGCTCAAATTTGTCATGTAAAATGCCGAGCTCTAAGTTTTACATACAAATGTGACTGTCACAATTGGTAGAAGGAAATCTTAATCCTTCAGTTATTCAATTCAGTTTGACGTTTGGAATTATATTCGAGTATGGAATTTAACAAGAGAGATTCGCCTTCTTGTACATTAAGTATTAATAAATTTGAGTGGTGAACTTTCCATTTGCGCAGTTGTTTCTCTTTAGCTTCTCTCAAGCTGCAGTTTGCAGTCCTGCATCATCATTAATTCAGTCACTGGAATTTTCCCAAAACTACGCATAATCTTAGCCATTCTCTTCTTTAAGCGTTCATTCCTGCGGCTGTGCAACACTTCACGTTCCATAGTCATCATTGTTAAGGGGGCAATTTTTAAAACGCTGCATCACATCTTTCAGTGGACTTCCGGAACCCCATTATGGCACTTTTCCCAAGACGAGAATACACGCGCGCGTATGGAGTTTCCTTCCAGAGCTGCCCGTGTTACTCCACGCCTTTCCACCGTGCCATTTTCCATCCTACACGTCCTCTCACTAGCGCCGCCTTCTCGTTAAATAATGGATGGCAAATGTCCGAGACGAGGGGCCTTTAGAGCCGGGCGCCTTCCTCGTTGCTGCCCGGCGATGAATGCGGGATGCTGCCGCTGCTTCCTCGGTCGCGCCCCGGAGAACGTGATCGGTCCGCATAATAGCCCACCTTGATCCCATTTCCCGGGAAAGAGGGGGTTTGACTTAAACCTGCGCATCACTCCTCCCTAGAACCTCGCTAGTTGCTCCATAAGCACGTCCTCACCGCGTCATTGCAACTAATTTTTTGCATGTCAAGGGATGAACGATGTTTCTGCAGTGTTCTGCCGGTTTGGACCTCAAACCCCCCACGCTGAAATACCTTAAACGCTGGTGATGGAAGGAGACTTTCTAGGCATGATGAGGAATTCGCTTCTCTTGGAAGACACTGAAATATGAGTGGAATGAGTAAAAATTAATATAATGAATTGACGCATCTGTAGCCTTCACTGATCATATTGAAAATTAATTATTTCTAAACTCAGTGGGTGCGAAGTGTTATGCTGGAAACCGTCCTTGATTCGATCCTTGGTTGGGAACTGTTTTGTATACTTCTGGTGAAAACTTAGGGTTGTCATAGTATAAGACATCCAAAAATATTGCTTGATTATATATTTAGTTCTGGTCTGATCATTGTCTCAATAAGGACAGAGGAGAAAGCTCTAATATTTCATTATAAATTTTCAAAAGGAGAATAATTCAGAATCGTGCATTCGCACTTGATTTTAGCCTTGCAATACTTCGTTGATTACTTTTAAAGGATATAAACTCCAATTTTTTTCCTACAAGTTGTCTCTCCTTATCTGTAGAAATCCCCAGAATTATTTATTAGACGGTACGTATAGTAGCATGGTTACTAAGTGGCCAGAAGGAATGAAACGTTTTTGAAAATAGTATTGTGTTTTAATTCCTTTTATATAGTGGCGTTCCCTGTATTTTTTGCAGTAATTATTAATTCCTGGTTCTTTAGGATCAAGAGAGAAAAAGCCAAATAACATTTACTCTTTGCATGATAACTTTTTAGGTATAATGGTGGGCACACTGTAAAATAAAACTCGTAACATTTGTTTTAGAATTATTTTCAGTTCTGTATCGAAAAAGTTTAAAAGCTCTCTTAGCGGGGTGAATGACATAGGAAAGCTTATTTCGCGAGGTGAATAACTTTTGTAGAGCTTTGGACCTCCGAGCAGAAGGGCTCTAAAATATTTTAACAGCGGGCGATAAAGTTTACAAACCTGGGATGTATTGTGTTGCACAATTGGACGAATGGCATAGCGAAACGCACTTTCATTCCACTTTGGAACTGCAAACGAAAATTTAGACGTCGCTGATGGCGTTTCATGCCACTGTCTTCGTAAAACATCCGACTACGCTGCAGGGATTTAAACGCTTACACCGTAAGAAAATCAGAAAAAACTCGATAGCGTAACGAGTTCTCGAATTGATGAACGCGTCCATGCTGTAATAGCCAAACATTTGCCCCGCTTAATTACGCGCGTTTATGAGCGGTACATATTTAGAATCATTACCTCGCTAGGAATTCAGAACGGAACAAAACGGCGCTCAAAAGCCGCGGTGGAGAAGAATGGCTTCCAGTTTACAATTACTTCGCAACGGGCGGAGATCATTCTCGCCGCTTGTTTATCTTCGTGGAATGTATTAGTGCGGCACCCCTGTGTCCATAACAGTCTAAATTCTCCTCCCGAAAGGTCCGCGAAGTGACGCTGTTCGGATCGCGTGCGGCCGCGCCGTTAGAGGGCGACGGAACAAAAGAAGCCCGTTCATTGAAAACCTCAGCTCGATTGCACTCGCGTTGAATCAACAGCGCCCTTCCCGCGAGGAATATCTCTATTTACCGATAGAGTGAGCGATTGTTAATGCGTGTGACCGAAGTCCGCGAGGCAAGTGGCTGGGCCACTAGTCCCGGGAGTCGCTTTAGACCCCCGTCTTTCTTCCGCCATCGACTCTCCCTCTATTGCCGCACCAATTTTCCCGATTGGGTACCCCTCCCTCACTCTCTCCCTACCTTCCCAGCATCCCTTTCGCCCGACTCTATTACCGCATCCTCCTCAACGTTGTTGCGCCACAAAGGATACCTTCGATTATCTCTAATGTCCCTCCCTTTTTCAGCGAACCCTCCCCGTCCCTTCACCTCCCCCGCTCTCCTCCTCCAGCAGCCACTCGGACGGTTTTGTTAGCGAAACACCTCCAAGCTCACCGTAAACTTCGGGGGGGTAGAATCGGCAATTCCTCATTTTTTCAGCGCGTAAATTTTTAATGGACGTGCGGTCGGAAACCTACGCCCCCGCACGCATGTGTGTACGCGGGCTGCTCCTCATCTTTTTATTTACTTGGCAATTTCCTCATTTCTTTCCCTCCCCCGCAGCTTCCGTTGTTCTCGGCCTCCATCTCTGTAGACTTTCCAACAATACCCAACGTCCTCCTCCCCACTTCCCCTTCCCCCCGCCGGCACCGACTCTACCATTAACCCGAAAGGAACACTGCCTCTTTCATAATTCAGGCTCCAAACTTTGCCCCTCCTCGCCATCTCTTTTCTGTTCCTATTCCTCCACTCGCTCCCTCCTCTATTTTCCTGTCCCTCCACACGAGCTTCCAACTTCCCCCCCTTCCCGTGCCGATTCTTCCCCGCTTCCCCCTTCCACGCTGAGGCACGAAGCCAGCAAGCATCCCGGGCCGTACAAGAGGTTTAGCTCTCCGCGTTGGACACGCCCGCCCACCACCTCGGTCCATTCCAGCGGCTTCCGTCGTCATCCTTCACCGTCTCGTTCGCGGTCCTCGTATCAATCTCCGGCTACCGTGTTTGCTCTGACCTTAGGTTGCGCCTCTTTTTTAACTCCCCGTGATATTGTTTCCTTTCCTCGACCCATTTTTTCCCGAAAAGTTTGGGGCGTTTCCGAGGGCCTAAAAATATATATTTCCGTGTTGATTAAGTTTACGGAAATGGTTTTTTTCCCCTCTGCAGGATGGATGAGTTTAGCCCGCTGTGATAAAATTTTGCGCCCGGTTGTTACAGCTCGGAGCTCGCTATTCTCCGGTGTTCTCTGTCGTTTCTCAATGTCTCATCAACGTCGTTTTCTATCTAGCGCGTGTCTTATCTGGCTTAATTTCTGTCGCTCCTGCTCGAGATAATTTTCACTTTGTTCACTGGTAAGGTTTGTTTTATTCAGTTCTTTCTCTTGACTAGCAGTTTCCAAAGGGTGTATCACATAAACATGTATGGTGTCCAACATAGCTGTAGACTTCATTATCAGGTATTTACAAGTTCATATGAGCCCTAGGAAAATTTTTTAAGCTTCCTAATGGCTGCCAATCACTAGTCAAAGGATTCCGATGTCAGCTAATTAGAAATTTTTTTGAAAAAAATAGTTTAGCTAGTCATTGAAAACATATTACGTGATTTACAGTAATTTCTTCCCATTTATCATTAGCATATTCTGCAATTTCATTGCTAGGCGTTTGACAGTTATTCCAGAACAATCTCCGTTAGTAGTTACCTTGGATGTAAGATTCTTTTTAGAGAGATGTTGATTTTGTAGCTGAAAAGTAATTAGTTTTCATTTTATACAAGAAACGGAGTTATTTGTTGTATTTACGCAGAACACAGTGTACATTCAGCAATCATAACATTTCGTCCTATTTTACCTTTTAAAAGTGATTTTGTTTCGACTTTTTACAATGCGTCTAGTGTACTCTTTTGTGGAGACAGTGTTCATCATAATTAGAAAATTACCTCTATTTTTATAGAACGTCCTTTACTTCTCCTTGGTTACTGTTGGACGAAATAATGATGACCGAATAGCTCTCCATCGTGCATTATTGGCGAAGTAAATATCCCGACAAGTACATACGGCATCGGTCCCATTCGAAAGATGAGAATTTACGGTACAGTCTCGCAAGCGATCGCCCCTATCCCATTAACTTCCTCGCCCTCAGCCCCTCCCTTCCCTTTTCTCATCTTCTTCGACACTTAAATCCTCTGCCGATACTACCTCTCCATTCCTCCTTTAATGTTGTACCCCGCAAAGACTGTTTAATGCTTCATTTCGGCTGTTATCCTTTTTTATCCCCGGCCCTGCGGACCCTCTTTTGAGTTACGAATTGCGGCCTCAGGTAATTGGATCGGCGCACTTACCTTGTGACCCTTGCTAAAGGATCTTTTTCCAAGGGGGCGGCGTGGAGTGGGGCGTGTTTCCTGGTTCGGCCCTCGCGATTGGATCCGCCAGAGGAAATGCTTTTATAGATTCGAGTCGTATTGTATTTTCCGATCTCAAAAGCTCCAATTTATTCGCCGTCGTAAAAGCGATTAGCCTTTGAAAAGTAGTACCATTGTATTAGCGATTAGGAGAGGAGAGGGATGATGAATCGTCTCCAGTATACAGCTTCCACTTCGCGAGGATCCGCCGTAAAGATGGGCTAAATCGAGATTTTTGTTTCTTGTTTGTGTCTTCTTATTTTCGTGTTACAATCTCCCCGGGGGGACTTTTAAGGGTTTGGATGCGTCCTCGTGTATATTTAAGGCGGATCGCGATGTCTTCAGGAGTGGGATCGCTGTCACATTTGATAGTTCGATAGAGCTATGTTTTCTTGACTTTTGTTCATGTTTTCCATGGTTCCTTTGCTTATCAGCTCAAATTCGGGGCACAATGAAACGCTTAGAAGTAATTTAAATTGGAAAATGATACAACGACTACGAAGTAGTATTTTATAATTATCACGATGATCTCCAATCAAGCGAAGGCATACCGAAAAATGCGGTGCATGTCTATTGAGTATTTAGAAGTATACCAATGTATTGTGAATGTGGCGTTTGCCATTGTTTTTTCCTTACTACTTATATATTAAATTGTTTACATTCTGGTGTATGGAAAACATAATGCAGTTTATATCGTTTTCCGTAAGCTTTGGGTTTTTAGTATACAAATCTTTAATGTGGCATAAGCGAAAATATTACAATGTCATATGTTGATAATTTGTAGGATTAGGGAAAGGTGAATAAAATTAAGCGGATGAGCCGTTCGGCTGAAAACCAAGAAATAACAGCTCTGAAAAATATCGACATGTGTGAGAATTGAACCCAGGACTCCCACTTTCCTGGCAGAAATTCTAACCGCTGACGCGGCATGGTAGTTAAGCGTTCAGTATATCTGTCAGGAAAGTGAGAAATCTGGGTTCGTAAATAGCGTTGATAGTCTCGGCCTTTACTTGGTGGTAATCCGTAATAATAAAAATAGTAGAATAGTAGATATTTTTCTTTATACTAATTTGTTAATTTTATTTATACAAATTTTTAATAATGTATATTTATAAAAATGTATACAAATTTGTATGAATCAAAATATCAGTTCTACTAATCTCTATATATAGGGGTTCGAGTCCAAGTCGTGTCACTACTTTTCATACCTGTTATTCCTTAGATAATCTGTTTTTTTCAATTTTTCTCAAGAGTGGACAAACCCAATTCCATATTAAATGGCTCATATCATCCCATTCCCATTGAATGTCAATCTTTTACATCACGCAGAGCACTAAAGGCTTAGTCAGGGTACACCAATTTTCGCGGAACACCGATTGGGATGTACCTCGCCACAGGGTGCTGCATCCACCTGTACATCACGGCGTGACCTAAGTGGCACACTAGCGCATTATCGCCAGCTATACTCTCAGGTCATGCCCACCCACACAACTCGAGGCGTAAGATGGAGTCTCGTAATGGACCCACCCAAACGAAGAGCATTTATCTGATCCTGACGACCCCCTGGTCCATTCCTTTTCCTTCTCTTGCGGTCATTATCCGCTCTTAATTTGTCTCTTTTTTCCCCGCATTTCTCTTCGTCCCGCTCATCCCATCGCACGTCGAGCGTTTCAACTTCTCCCACGTTTCGATCCTACTTCAATCGAGCCCCTCCGCGTCCTTCTATTCCCATACCCGGAATCGGTCCTATTCGCGTGGGAGTGCGGGGTGGAGATGAAAATTTTCGATGCCTAATCCTATCGGAAATGTTTTCTTTACTTTTTCCCCGCTAAAATGTATATCTAAGTCCGATGAAAAATTGAGGGTACGGCGGAATTATTTTCGTCCATGATTGAGTCAAGTAATGGAATTTTATATCAAGTTGACGGTAAGAGTTTCCGAATGTCGGAGCTCCGACGAAAATGGAACGCGGGAGGTACGCGAATTATTTACTGTCGTAATTACTTCGTAAGTACAGCGAATGGGATAGGGGTGGCTCAATGTGCGTAGGATTAAGACCGATGTATGTTTCCTAAAATATCTTATGAACTTCTTTATGACCATCATTCCAAGTGGTTATTTTTAGGTACACTAATCAAATGAAGCCATGTCACCGTAATGTTTTGTTGTTTTTATTGAAATTACGAGTGTTCGTATTTTCATCTTATACGAAGAATTCGATAGTTTTTGTTTTTCATTTTTCCTCGTATTACCTCATTTTCTGCAGAATTAACAGCATTTTAAATTTTGAATTATCAAGTTTATGCGTTCATCATGAAATTACTGCTATGTAAACTTGCTCCTTTATTATTCGTAGCCATTTTATTCCCATTAATTATTGGGTCGGCTGTTGATACTGGAGCAAATGATCACTTTTATGATGAAATACTGGTGCATGTACTAATTTTTACGACCGGATGCCTTTCCTGCGCCTCAGGCGGACGCGCTACCGACTACGCCAAACCAGAATCCTCTTCTCATGTACCCTAGTTTTTCCGAAAAATAGGAAATAATTAAAAATTCAGAATGCCTCGCAATTTCTTAAGAACAGAGTACTGATTTCATAGAATATACTTTACTTATTTACTTTGTAAAGTTTCATGCTCAGCGAATTTCAAAAGTTTGCAGAACGAACATTAATCTTCATTTAATTCTGTGGAATTCGTGGCAGATCAGTATCTCTCTCGTTTTGTGATAGTAAATGAATTGATTAGTAATGTAGTGCTCAGTTGTGTTATAATTCAGCATTTTTCACCGAACTCTTATTGACATTGCGGAACGTTGGTAATCGCTTTTCTCCCAGTATATGATCATCATTCTGTTTAATGGCTTGAATTTGTTGATGACTCAAGGAAACGATTCGCAGTAGTGCTAATTATTGTAGTAGAATGTATGTACATATATGTTAAGTGTAATTCTTATGTAAGCTCCAATATCCTTGGCTAGAAATGGAATGTTGTAAATGGCGAAGTATTAAAATTAGTAAATGGCTCCAAGGGGTCGAACATGCGTTGTCAAGTTGGTAGTAATTCCAACCCTTTTTGTGTGAACCCCCACATAAAGGATAACATTGTCGAACTGAAAAAATGGTCTGTATAATTCAGTTGGGGGCTGATTGGCAATTGTCATTATTTAGGGGTGTTTTCAGAGGGGAAGCGCCACCGTAAATTTATACTCCGCAACAAAATTTAACTGTCATCCTCTTCGTTCGAATCCCACCCATGGCTTCACTTAGTGTTTCTCACACAAGTTCTCTCAGCTCTGCCTGCTCCTTTATGATCCGAGTCGACCGTCCTTTTTCTCCCAGAATCCCTCCCTTTGCCCTTTCGCACACTTCCCTCCTCTTCTCGTAATGAACAAAGCTGAGCCGCTCGGGGTGTGGAGGTGCGTGAGTGGGAGTGGAGCGGTTAGCCGTGCTCCATTGTGGCCATAACTACCTCAATGAAAAATGCACGCCTCCTTTCTAACAGCCTCTTCGCCCTCCCACTCGCTCTTTCCCCATCCCTCGTTTTTTTCCTCGTGAGGAATTTCTTCGGATCCTCCGAGTATCCTTTGATGGAGGTAGAATAACTTGCCTATTGGTCGATTGTGTTTCTTTATCTACTCGGAAACGGAGTGAGAACTCGAGATACCTGCCAATTTCTGGCGGAGCTTTTTAATTTACTGAGGGATTCTAGGAATTGTTTTCCTCTTTTTGACGGCCCTTTGAAGTTTTTTGAAAAGGATTTCGCTATCTTGTGGGAGGAATCGAAATTAAGAAAAATTCATACAAACGCTCTACTGTCTTTGACGCACGTAATTTTTTGTTATAGAGATACTGGGGATCTTTGATGTTTCGTCGAATCAAGCGCGGATATAATTTGTGGTTTTATTAACTGAGAGACTTTTACGCCATAGGTTGTCATTGATGGATTCAGGAAATTTCGGTTTTGCTGAAGAATGGAAATTCTAGGTTCTATTCACGGTCATGGGTTTTATCAACGCATGATTTTATTAGATTTATATTTTGAGGATCATGTCAAAGGAACATGAGCCATTGAAGCAATCTGAGGTTTATTTGGTCGCGAAAACCGCAATCGTCGCCTGGAAATACGTTACTGATCGTTTACTTTCACAGAGGAAAGGAAAATGTAAATAAAAAGACCGTTACACGCCCATAATAATGCGAATCTCATGTTTATTTTACTTTATTGCAAACTTATATTGATACCCATTAATCACAGACACGGTTAGTGTAGAATCGGATGATTATGTATAACATCACTTATAAATTAATTAGAAATTTGTACTTTTCGTTTGATATCGCTGACCTTTGTTGTCTCCTGTAATAAAAATTATGCGTGACGAGATTAAAGAGTATTTTAATTCTTTTACTAACCCGTCCCTATTGTTTTCTTTTGGCATAAAATGTATAATTAGCCGTGCCGACAACCTGATTAGGTTTATGGAGTAAACGCCCACTATCAGGTTTCCCTGTTAGTTTTCATCGTGTAATCTGAAAATGAATTAACAGCCTCTTAAATTAGTGTTCTATGTTTCTCTCTAAAGCTGTATTCCGTTTCGATTTTCAATTAGTGATGTGTAATTATAAAAAGTTAACGATCTAGAGGAAAGCGATTCCCTTTATCTATGACCATCGATCGAGGTCTTTTGTATCGATATCACCGTTTAAATGAGGGTTTTAATGAATGGTGTTCGATGTTACATTCCAACATCCGTTCAATTTCCGTTCATCCGTTCAAATCTTCGCTCGCCTTTTCGTCTTCATAAATTTCTTTCTGTGTCTCTACTTTTCTCGCCTTTTATTCTCTTTCTTTTTAGACATCCTACTTTTCTTATTTAAAAGTTGCTTTATCTCGAAAAAATTCTCTGTAAACTTTCCAGTATTTGTCTAAAGAACTACGATTCCATGCATTCATTTATTTCATTGTGGTAGGAATCTACATTATTACTGATGGTTAAATCTCTATATTAGATGTGAAGAAGGAACTGCATTGACTGTAGTCAATGCTACTTAATAGCTATATTCTGAATATTTTATAATAATAATAAAGCGTCTTTACTGAAGGGCGAGATTGAGACTTCCTAGTCCCTTCTTACATCTAACCTTATTATATCAGATAGGCTGGAATGGGTTAGGTGATTCTCTAACTATTATTAGTCTATTCTGACTTCTTTTTCAATTATAGATAATTATCAGAGGGACCGAAGCTAAATGCCCGCAATTACTTGATACGTATTTAGAAACCCTGAATTCCCATCGTAAAAAATGGCGGTTGTACCTCTCATGCAACGGGACGTGCAAATCTGCCTCAGCTATAAGCGAACCCTTGCGTCTTCCGAGGTAAGCGTGGATATTTCGGGAGCAAAATGCTTCCTACTTAACCGCCGCGTCCCATTCGATCGCTCTCAAACGCTTCCTTTATCCCCCATCAGCGAACGCGTCCCGTAATCGGTTCACCCACCCCCTTCGTTGGTACGCATCCCATATATCCCGTTCATCACGCGTCCCCGTTATCCGGCGACCTCTCCGACTCCCCAGTATGCCCTTCCTCACCCCCTTCCCTTCTTTCGCCGGGTTTATGTCTTCTGTTAAAGGGCTTGAAGGTTTCCGAAGGGTGATGGTGTCAAGCTCCGTGACGTGCCTTAGCAATCACCGCACGCATTCATCTTTCTCTCGGTCTTTTTCTTTCCGTTCCTCCAGCGTCAAATCCCTTTCCTCGCTCCTGCAAATCGCCCCAGCGCTCTCGGTGGCTTTGGGGTCCATCCCGTCCTCCCCGTAAGTTGTCGCATTGGCAACGGAAGAATTTTTTACGCGACTCTTTCGATGGTTTTCGTGCGGACGGAGCGCCGATACGCCACCGTCTCCGCGATTATTTAGGTGTTATTGCATTTGGGTCTGCGGACGCTGCGTGGCCAAATGAGATGGCCTTTTCCCATATCCCTGAAGTGGAGGCCGTTGCCTTGTTTTACGTCGAAGGGAATTGAAGGGCTTAAGTTGCTATCTGGCCATCGCCGGCACATCCCGGTTTCGTCTCCGTCCTTTTCCATGTTCTAATTCTCGGCGTGACTAATGCCTGTGAAGGTAACGTTCGATTCAGACATTTGTCCGGGTCAGGTGCGAGACAAGAATAGAGGTGGTTTCAATTTCCGCCGCCTCTAATATTTGAGTGTTGTACGTTTGGGTTTGGTTCGATTGATTTATTGATAAGTACCAGTGGCTTTAGAGATTAGGAATCGATTTAAATAGTTAATGGGTCTGTCTTGCGATGGAAATGGCACTATGACTAGACAGTTTCTTGCAACAAGTTACTTAGAAACGCATAATTTATAAAAAGTATAAAATCTTCGATCTTTTGTCCTTTCCGTGGTACTCAGTTTTGCTTTCTGTTTAAAATTTTCAACAGAAGTTCGAAATAACAACCAATATGTTACATATCTTACATTTAGCTCTGACTTTACTTCTATATCATTGACATAGAGCAACAAAACATGCTATTTTTATTTGCTTTACTATTTTTGATTATTATTTCCAAACTCCAACATGGCATGTGGTCTGCGGCTCGTTAAGTCTTTAAAGGGACCATGCGGCCAACTGAGAGGGAATGCTTGAACACCACCGAATTATACATGTATATTATCAGTTGAAATATTAACATTCGAGTAGATGATTAGGAAATTTCATGATTTAATTATAGGAAATTTTATAGATTTTTATACACCTAAGAATCTCTATATTTTGTCTTTTGTTGTGGTTTTCATATTTTAAGTTTTCACGTTTGCTGAAAAAAGAAAAATCTGTTAGTTTCCGGTCGTTTTATTTAAATCTGTTAGTTTCCGATAGATTTATTATTTATGCATCCGAAATCTTCATCCCTCAATGGAAAACGTTTACACGTGTTCTCAATTTTCGATCGATTCCAAATTTCTCTCGAGCTCTCCTTTTTCCTTCTCCTTTTTTAACATTTTTTTTAATCTTCCCGTTCTCCTCAAACCAAATTATCTGCTCGCTTTTCAACTCTCGTCGTCTTGTGCTCCTATGACATGGATTTGGGAGTCCCGTCGCCTCTTATCTGTGAGCATTTACCTCTGATCCACAGGTGCTCTCCGCCTCTCGTCACGTACGTCGCCGCTCCCCGATATGCACTCCTCTCATATTTCTGCGCCTCTTCGCTTCTTCGACCGATCGTTCTGCGACCAAAAGCGGAGATCAATCCGCCTTTCACGATTCAATACTCACGCAATGAATATCGCACTATATTATGTTCACCTTTCATTTACAACACATTTTCCGCTCGTGATTTCTTTATAGTATCTTTACTTCCTCCATCCTTTTCATTCCCTTTTAGATGTTTTTCGATTTTCATATTTAGGTAAAAAAAGCATAAGCTTTGTTAACTGTGAAAGCTTTAATCTCAAGGAAAACGGACAAAAATGATCTCTCGCTATGAAAAAATGAAGAATTATGAAAAAACACACTTTGCCCTTGCACAAAGTCTTGAAATGTTCTGGCTCGACAGCTTAATTGGTTAAAGAATCTGCCCGGTAAAAGCGGAAGAGTTTGAGTCCTGGTCCTGTCGGACATTTTTCATATCCGTTTTTCTTTGGGATTATTACTAGGTGCACGTCTTAATGTGCAAAGTCACCCTTTTCCTTGTGTGTGAAAGCTTTGTTAGTAATTGTTTCCTTTTCTGCCATAGTAAATTAGATAAACAGTTACCTCGATTTCAGCAATCTCGACAATGGTTGCGTGAAGATCTGTTTATTGCAGCAGTCATTATTCGATCGGTAATTCTGTTGTAACCGTACTGTTTGAACTCAAATAATTTGTCCCTGTTTGTTTCCTTACTTATCTCAAGTTCGAAGGTATTAATGAATCAATCAGAATTACAGAAATTATCTCAATTTTTGCGTTGAGCAGTTTAATTTTTCAGTCGTCTCGGCTTATGTGGTTCATAGTTTTATCCCATGCTTAAGTATTAATGCCCAATTGTTTATTGCTTTCTGAGGAGGTTGCCTCAAGTTTAGGGCCGCATCAAAACTCACAGCGTGACAACTTTTTCTCACACTAAATAAATGCCTTGCGAATTTTTCATCCTTGGTGTTGCTGTAGCAGGAACGTCGGCTGTAAAAATCTCAGGGCTCTTCTTTGCCAGGATTTGGTGTCGCGTGGTTTTTTTACCTTCTATCCAACATGATTGTTTTTCATTAGTGGCTGATTATGTAGAAAGTGGCGGTTAAGTAAACTTTATGCTTGTATTGTTAAGGCCTCGTAAACTTTGATATGAAAAATTGCTCACATAGAACTCCTAAATCCGATTTTCTTTTCTTTTTATCCATTCTTCCTGCAGCAGGTACACTGAATAATTCGACGTTGAAAAGCATATTTTGCTGTAAAACTCACCTGGTAAACTTTTAAAATGTTTAAAGGAGAAGCTACAAGTATCAAAACGTTGACTTGGCCGTATGATAATGTTTTGTACTTATTCTCTGTATTTAAATTTAATTTAAGACTCGGGCATCAGCGGAAAATGGTAGTTTTTGGTCTGAAATCTAATGAGTTCAGTAAAAGGACTTAAAGCCAAAAAGCCGCTCTGTCCTTCTTTTGGTGGATTATAAACTCTTTACTTTGGTCTCGCTGTTAAGTCAGATTTTAGTGGGAAAGAAACCATGGCTACAGCTATTTCTCATTAGGTTGCATCCGTCGAGTTCAGTTCTCTTTTTTCAATCTTCTCGCTCCACATCATGTGCCTAACGTCCTCCCAGAGCCGTCGTTTTTATCCTCTTTCCCAAAGGAAAGCTGCAATTACTTCGTCGGAGTTAAGTTAATCCCGCCGCTTTCGGCGTCAGGAAATGAAGAGGAAGAGACGATTTCATCACAGGGCAAACTATCCTTTTGATTCCCATCAAGCCATTAATTGTGATGTTATCATTTCTTTTAACTACTTATTGGATCTGAAAATCTTTGGCTCTTCAACTCTTATGACACTTTAATGCCGCTTCCAGCTTCTTATTCCCGTTCTACTAATTCTCCCATCCCTCATCTCAGATCCCATCTCTCCCTATGGCATCTTTCCCCATCCGTAATCCTCTTCCATCCCCAAATCGATAGGAATGAAACATGTTCTTCCCATCGAACCTTCTTCTTTCGCCTCCCGAAAGACCACCGCCTCCTCAACATAAGGAATTTCCTCTCCTCCGTGAGTGGCTTCCATTTTATCGGCGCCCATTTTTCTCTCTTCATCCCCAATTCTATTCCCCTCTCCGTACGGCGGTTATTAATTTGGAGGGCATAAATGAAGGGGATCGGAGGAAATTTCTCGTGAAAGGGAAGTCGTAGGAGTGCCATACGCCGAGTTTTGTTTAGCGGAGATGTAACATTCCGTTTGATTCGGGAATAATGCGGCGATACGTCATCGGGGAATTTCCGATCGTTTGGAAGGCCCGCGGAATTCTTGCAAGTGAGGTATTGAAGGGAGACAAGGCGCCAAATAATTCAAGAATTCTATTTTTGGCACGACTATTGAAGAGTTTGAGTGCTTGCTACTCGTTGAATCGCAAAAGTGGATTTCTTGTTACGAATTTTCTGTGATCTACGGATTCGCTGTGAGATATTTGCGAACGAGTGTGGTGAGGTTGATTTTGAAATGGTAAAACCCATGTAAGCGGAGAAGTTTGACTTATATTCTGAATCAGTTTGTTATTTCATGCCTGAATGTGCACTATTTTGTTTATAGCGTATTCAGTCAACGCTAATTTTAATCTTTTAGAATTTATCGGTATCGTCAACCGTTTTATGTTCAGCGTATAGTACATATGTTTAGATTAAAGATATTACGAATACCTTTTATGTGTAACTGGCTATTAAGACATAAGTTAGATCTAAGGAGAAACCAAATAGTTTCAATCCAACCAAAATAAAGCCGCTATTTTATTATTATTGGTGATAGAAAATGTGGCAATAATGTTTGTAACAAGTGACAATCATTTGCCTGAAAAGAGCAGCTTTGACAATTTTGAAAGGAAATCGAAGGACCTGACCCGGAACAGTCGGCATTAAATCCACGTATTCATTTTGTTTCTTTCCCTTCATTTCTTCCCCCGGCTTCTCACGTTTAATTTTTTTGAATGCTCTTTCAATTATCCCGAATCGTTACGTTTTTAATAAGTTTACTAGAATGAAACGTAATGACTGTTATAACCTTCGTGGTTTCTTTTCCAATCTCCTTTATCCGTTGCTCTTTGTAACTCTCCATTCAGCTTTCAGATTATTCCCCTTTGGCCTTTCCGTTCACTTTTCTGGGGAGGAACTCCTTTCTCCTCTCCTTTCCTTTCTCTTCCGATCCTAAAGCATTGCCTGCTACAAAAATTTCGGAAAGAAAAAAATAAGCCCTTCTGAGGACGGAAGCTTTTTACTCTTTTCTACAACAGTTGGCTTCTTTCGTGCTCCGTGTTTTTTCCAAGGCGATTTCCTCGAACAATTTTCCGTAGTGGGAATATTTCAGAGGTGCATCCTTAAGTAATTTTGACGCCAGAAAAGTTGAAAGGAAGTCGCGAACCGGAGTGCGAAATTGAGGAAGTAGTGAAAGCGGCGTGGAGTAGTTTGCTCTGTAGCGATTCGTTCAAAGTTGAAGCTACTGCAGAACAGCTCGGAGTTTCTCTGCGTGTTTCATCTCTCGAGTTAATCGGATCCTTCGCTAAGTCGCGAGCGTCTGTTCTGCTGAATGGCTCATCCGAAACAGTGGGATCTCAGGGCGTTTTGTCTCCTTTCTGCTGATTGGAATCCCGACGCTTTAAATCAGCGCTTCTCGAGGGGGTGCAAGAATCTCTGGAGGTGAGATTAAATGTGTCGTTCATAATGTAATTGCGGAAATCGTTAAGGGAAAAATTATTTGTCATATTTTTTCATAATCGAGTTTCATCGCATTCGTTTTGCTGAGGAATATTTCTGGAAGCTATTTCGTTGCAAAAGTGTGATTCTGTATCAGTAACTACTAAAGATAAGGAATCAAAAAGTGATGATTTTGTTATTTGTTAAGTAAAAATTTGGCGCTAAATACATATTATTTCGTGTTTTGTGGGGGCCCCCGGAGCCATGTGGTTAATGCGTTCTATTTCGGTGAAAGCGATTCGATTCCCGATGGGGCCTCACGTCGAAGCCCCCGTCGTAGCTGTCGAAGCACTTTAATAAATACTGCTTATATTTCTCGTTTTATGAGGAATTAATTTATCTAAAATTTATATATAATTTTGCTGTTAAAGAGAGACTATATTTGCTCTTCCTTGGTAAATTTTGAGAATACAACGGGTGCCGGCAGCTGAAAAAGTTGAGAATCGATGTCTTAAAGATCGAAGGAAAGGAAGTCCTTCGAACTTTCGAAGGAAGGAAGATGGTTTCAGTTATTAATTTTCTTTCATTTCTTTCTCTATTGTCGTCGATCATATTCTATTACCCTTATCCCGTAAATAGTTTTTCCACGTTGAAATAAAAAATAATTACTGGTTTTCTTATGGTGTAATGTTTCCCCTTATTCTGAACCTAAAATCTTAAATTTTTCCGTACGCATGCGTTGACTTCCATCTACTATTTTTTCACATAATTCTTTAATTTAGATATACTACAACGAATGCATATATGATAATTTCTGGTGTTCTTTTCACACCCTTTAAAGTGATAAATGCTAGATATCGGTGGTGAATTGGTAGATGAAAATTGCCTGTAGCATCCGATAGTTTTGTCTGTCGCAAGATTTAAAAAAAGACTTCTTCCTCTTTCAAAGCGATCCTTAATTATTTACTTAATTCTTACTCTTTGTCTTTTACAAGAAAGAAAAAGTGATCTAAAATAACTGAAGATTAACTTAACTCAGGAACGGTGAGGTCCAGAATTCGAGTCACATGCAGAAGGTAGATGTTTATGGTTGCCGTCGTTGATTAGGATCAGTTGTGGAAAATGACAAAGAATATTTAATAGCGTTTCATTATGTCAGGTTTTATTTAAGCAATAAAAAAATGAGGTGTAAAATTTCGCATTTATTTCTCTCAAGCAGACAAGCCACAAGATTTAGTTCAACTCAGTCATCTTGTTTAAAGAAGGGTGTAGCCGCGCTAAAAGCGTTTTTAACCCCCTTCTTAAAAGCAGCCAGCGGAGTTCATTTTAGAGGAAAGCATTAAGTTGCATAAAAGAAGCAGGCCCTTATTCTCCACGAACGACTTGCTAGTCTCCATCTTAGGGTTCATTTTAGTAGAAGATGAGTGGCGCAATTGAATTTGTTGGTTCACTTTCTGCTCGCGAATACTCTGAGCTTATGTTAGGGAAACTAGGTCATAAATATCTCCCGGATGCAATTTTGTTCTATGTATGGAAGTTTGAAGCTGGCTCGGTGAAATAATTTAGGAAACTTTGAGCAGGAATGCATTGCATTTATATGTTTGTAAAATAATTTTTAATATATCTTTGCCTGACTCTGGTTGAGGCTTGAGAGACGTCTGGTTTCGCTATTTTATTCGTATTTAGGGTGCAACCATGGCGTATTTGTTTAGAGAATGTGATGTTTAAAACATTGTAGTTTAACTTTTGGGGACTTCTAGATTTATTTCGTTAGAAAGCCTTGGCGTGGTAGGATAGCTACAGGATTCGAATCATAGCTAAGACATGCTTGTGTACGTATTTTGGAAAGGGTTATATAAGAAAGTGGTGTCTTTAGGTTCAGATTCGTCCATTAAAGGCCTGATAATAATCATTTAAAATTTTTGTATCGAAATTTTGTCTTTGGAGAATCAATATTCAAATCGCGAATTTTTGTACCCCAATTTTTTTTAGCCTTATCACGAAAGAAAGAGTTTTAGGGGACAGTATAATTTTCCGGACGTGAACGAATAACGGGGTTGAGTAAGTAAAATTTATGGCTTGTTATTTTTGAGGGAGCTTTCTTATCGTTATTTCCTTGCGCGAAGAATGCGTGAAAGGCTGTATCTAGTTCCTCCCGGCCAGGTTAAAACAGGAGTAGTTAGATTTCTTTTATTGAATAACTCCGCGAGTTTCAACAGTATCAAATAGTGTAAAGGTGTAAAAGCATCTTGAGCATCTCCTATCTGATGCTCGTATAGCTATAAAAAAAGCCGACTGTGTGTGCAGAGAGCTTTCGTCGTCGTCCTGTTGTGGAATTCCATCGTACAGGTGCGGATGGAGCGAATAGCGCGACTACTATTCCGGAATCGTTTAGCGGGAGCGCATTAGCATATCCTTTTCTTTCCACTTAGTCCTCTCTCGCTTAGAAATACCGATTCCGGCGCCCCTGAAACATGAGACCACTCCGCTCTCACCCACGCACACTCCTTCCTCTGGGCACCCACTTCGCCCTGATCCGATCCCCACCTCAACGTCACACGATACCCTATCTCCGCTTCGGTTCCCTTGGAAACGTATTCAAAACATTAAACACACCTTCCGGTTATGCGGAATGCTTTTCTTCCTCCCCTATCACCCTTTCTCTAAACACCTCTCCGTTTTAAACTCCCTTTTTTCTCTTCGACGTCGCACCGCGGTTCTAACCCTCTATCTCTCTCTCACGGAAGCCTTTATTATCAGTATCCATTCTGCACCAGCGGTTTCTGGGAGTTGCCTTAATTGGGAGGGCCAAGAGCGGAGATGTTACGAATATGGGAGGATGTCGTCCTTACATTTTCTCCAACAGCGCTTCAACTCCCACCCGCTCATTTTCCATTCCTCCTCATTTCTCCCTCCCGTGTTTTTTCTTTCTTTTTCCGCCCGATGTCCCGTTTTTCTTTCCGCCTTTGTCTCTCGTTTTTACCTCATTTTCTGCTAATGATTTGGTTTCCCCCGCGAGGAATTCCCTGGATAAAACGCTCCTACGATTCCATGCTCTCCTTTTCCCTTCGTGTATATTTTTTTACCTGCTAGCGCTTGTGTGTTTCGGGTCCGAAATTGCGTGGTTATTTTTTCGGTTCGAACGTCGGAAGTAGTTCTCGGAGTTTCTTTGTGATTAAGAGGAACGGGAATTTTTCCGTGGCGCTCGATTGATCTCGCAGTTTTGATTTTTAATGGGTGAAATGCGAGTTTTTTTTCGCGGGTCTCGATTGAAATAATGCGCTCATTATTGTCCCTCCGTTATCTTTTCCGCGGGTAATAGGGTGGGCTTTTAAAGGATTCTTTTTTCGTCGTTACTTCACGTGTGGGGTCGTTTTCTTTGTTTATCATGGCTTTGGGAACTGTCTTGAGGCTAGTGGGCCTATTTTTTAAAAAGAAATTCCTCGTTTAACGCTAATTAGCACAATGGAAATTGTTTCATGCTTCAGATTGCTATCAGCACATCCTCAGTAGCTTTTAACGTTTCATCTTATTACCTCAAGTATTACGTTACTAATTAAATTTAGACGAGATTGCTGGTAATTTTTTGACTGCATCAGTTATATTCGTATAGCTATTTTTTATGGAATTATCGGTGTGTTTGACAAAAATGGTTTGCTCTGTCGACAGAAGCACTGTAGAATAACGCTGATTCATTAAACTGTCTTTGATAAATATGTATTTGTTTCATTTCAGTCTCTTGATGGCCAAAACATTTACAACGCGTGCTGTACTCTCCGTGTTGAGTTCTCCAAATTGACAAGCCTCAACGTACGTTTCAACAATGAGAAGAGTCGCGACTACACGAACCCCAACCTTCCCACAGGAGATACCCTGGACACAGCTCTTGGAATCGGTGGTAAGTAAAGAATTGTATTGTGTTTGTAAAGAATTGTTACGACAAGACAGTGAGTGTAACGCAAATGCTTCAGGACGCAGGATGGGAATCTTTAGAAAATAGAAGGCTTAGACAAAGACTAAATCTCCTTGATAAATTTAGAGAAAGCACGTTCGTAGATGATGTAGCTGACATAATGCGCCCCCCATGTTACATAGGCCGTTCAGACACTGCGAGAAAGATCAGAGAAATAGATGCTAAAACGAATCGATACAAGAATTAATTTTTTCCGCGAACGATACGCGAAAGTAATAGATTAGCGAAGTAAATTCATGGTGCTTGCACCCCCTGCCACACGCCGAAAGGCGGCTTGCAGGGTACTAATGTAGATGTAGATGTAAGTACTTCAATCAAATCTTAGGAAAAACGGAAAGTAGCTCCGAGGACGGATAGGCTATTGCAATTGCCACATATGGTCCTGTTTATACACATGAAATTGGAATTATTTAAACGTTTTGAATGAAAGGCAGTAATCAGAAATAGGGCTCTTGAAAAGAAATTTTTAGAAGGCCGACCCCTCTTTGACTAAAAAAATTACGATTCGCATTGATTATTTATTCTTAGATTCCGTGGGGACCTTCTCTTATTTTAACTTGTACAGGCCTGATCCCCATTTATATAATGTATCCAGATAATTTTGCTCAAAAACTATTGTAATTCCAGTTTTAGAACCCAGAAAAAACCTGTCCACATTCTATACAGAAGTGTAATTAGAAAAATATATCACTTGACTTTTTCATGGTCTAAAATAGGTTATCGAAAACTTAGTATTTTTCGCGCCATAACCACTAGTAAATCTTGTATTCATTGCTTTCAGCGAAGTGAATCTGTGGTATTTTTGTTCTCCTAGTACTTCTGTAGCATCTTTTCATCGAAAACGACATCGGTACTGTCTCGCTAACTAGGAAAGTGTGCTGATGCACTTCTAACTCGAACAAAGTTTTTAATAGTTGAAATTTCGTTGTTAACGTCAGAAATCCCTTTGTATGCTCTGTAACAGAGTATCTACTCTTGCTTTGAACTCTGTGAAGTTGTGGATTCAGCAAGTTGCTCTTATTCTTCGTAACTAGTTTAGGTACTTTTTTCGCATTCCGTCGTCATTTTATGCGTTCTTTCCTGTCTCACAGGTGGTCCAGGCGTCCTCGCAACTCCGTTCGCAGCTATGCATGGCCTCGGGTCTCCCTTGGCCACCAATCCATACGGAACAGCCACTGTTGGAGGTAAGCCTTTTGTTGTTTTGATTGTCTACATTTAGAAATTCATCGTGAAATGGGTCTTTTGGTTTTTCCTTTGATCGCGAATTAAAACAGCCGCCAGCCTAGTGTTATGAAATTTCGGAAGTTTCACGTGAATACCTGAACCTAATACTTCAACTAACTTCTTAATTCCCTTATCTGTCATCTCCTTCACAGTGTGTTCTTTTACCTGTTCATATCTTGATCTGTGACAGATGTGTTTAAAACATAAGGTTTTTTTCGTACGATTTTTATCATTTTCTCAAACATGCCACTGGCGACTTTCTGCTAGTAGCCTGTTTGCGTTGTACAATCTGTATTGCCAATTCTGAAGTGCTTAACGAACTTCAAGTGTTTCGGTTCAAAGTGGTGCTCACGATATCAGCTATCAGTCCTTTTTCTGACGCTATTCTGATATCTCGTACGATATACTTCGTAGATTCGTTGCTATTAACAGAGTTGGTTCTAACAGACTCTTTTCTTTAATTTTCATTATTGTGGCCCTCAACGAAGTAACGCCTTCTCTAATGAGAAGGCGTTACTTTATTAATAAGGTTATTGATACATATGGTAATGAATAACGTTCTGTCCTTTCCATGTTTTCCAGCTCATGAGTTTGCACAAATTTAGAAAATGGTTTTAGCGGAGTCCGAAAAGGAAATGTTGTAAAAAAACCCACCGAATCTTTAACCACGTCTGTTACGAAACTAAAATTAGTAATTTTGTTTTCGGGAGGGGAAAATTCGTAATTTTGAAAAACAAAATTAGTAATTGTTTTGTTTTTGGAAACAAAATAGTAATTTTGTTTTGTTCGGGGGAGAGGGGGATGTTTTTGAGATAGTCAAATGACTTGGTAATGTTGAACCCAACGAAAAGAAGCGTAGAATGTTTACGAGCATCAGTACCTTCTGTTATTTTTCAAGTTAGGAGTGCAGCAGCTCTACTAAGAGAGATTGAAGTGGCCGAAACCTTCCCTCAATAATTTGTTGTGATTCGGACGCGGTCAGCTTTCGATCCCGCATCTGCCCCCTCTTTCCTTGTGTGATTACCAGGACATTCACGTCCCTCCATTTCCCGCAGTCCTTTGTATCTTACGCATATCCCTCTTTACCTCCGGAATCGTTGTTTGAATCCCCCGGCACGAGTGGCTCTTTATAGCGCACGGTTCCCTTATCAGTCTGATTCAAAACCGAATTGTTATTTCCGTCCGGATACCATAATATCCCGTTCCTTAATAAGCCTCATGCATTTTCCTCCTGCGTTGTAGTATAAGTATTTTTGACTCGGTCGTTTTGGGCGCATTTGTTTGGACAAGCCTTCGCGACCGGGCGCAGTAAGGGTTTTATACACAATCGCCTTGTCGCCTCATTTCCTCCGTGGACACGCGCTTTTAATCCCTCTATGATGCTTTCATCCATCTCTCTGTCGTTCCCTGTTTCGCGATCTCATCCCTCTCTCCAACATATTTGACGTCCGCTTGCGAGCTTTACCCGCCCGTTGGCGGGGTTCGCTGTCCGGACTCACGGGCCTTAATTGCTCCGGGATCTTTCCCTAATCCCGCCCTTTCCCTTTCCCGTTCAATTTCCGTAATAACTTCTTCTGGGGAAAAATGCGGGCGGAGGAAGGTTGGAAGGGGAGGGGTGATATTTTATTCGTTTCCATATAGCCTGTCGGTTTTTTCCTCGCTCTCTCTGGGAGGAAAGTAAATCGATCTCCGAAGTGGGGTATTTTTCAAATTGGAGGGCCATCTGGGTCGGATTGGTACGATTCTCAACTTTTTTGCGGAAAATGATGCGGTCAGCGAATGGCTTTCTTATTTAATGTAGGGAAGTTTCCCTCTTTATTTAATGGTATTGGTAGCGGTTTTCCGTTAGTTTATCTTTTCCATTTATATAATCATTATTATGAATCTTTAAATGGAGAGCTCGTAACTCGTCAGGGTATTTGTATTTCGAATAAATTTGGTGATTTTACTATCGAAGTAGCCGTTTTTGACGATGTTTGCGAATTTGGCTGGATATTTTGACTTTCTAGTAAACTTTAGGATATCTTATTGCTCTAAAACTTTATTTTTTCTTCTCAGTATTTTTGTTTAATAATATTACTTCGTGGTACTCTTAATAGAAACAAATTTGTTTGATTTCTTGCTTTGTAATTATCGATCCCTCTTAATCTAGTATAATTAAATGTATTACACTTTGAGATCATCTAAATCAGAGTTTCCCAAACTTTTCCTCCGACGGAACACTTTATCAATTCTATGGTATCAGCGGAGCACATGGGTTACTTTTTCTGTCAGTAAATATTAGTAATAATTGATTTCATTAAAGTAAGAGTCAAGGGTTTATTGAAAATGAAATCTTCTCATAAAATCAAGAGTTCCTGATTTTTGAACATGTTATAACTTCATTCAGAACTGAAATTCATACAAGAATTATCATTCTTCATAAGTTTCCGCGGAACACTTACAAACTCTTCGTGGAACACCAGTGTTCCGTGGAACACACTTTGGGAAACCCTAATCTAAATAAACCATAATTAATGTGTAATTCGGCGTCATGTAAATCGGAAATTTCTATTAATTGACCAGAATATAAATAAAAGATTTATATATTAAACGCGTAATAAAAATGTAGCAATTATGTATTTTGGTGATCGGTTTCACTATGTTTTGGAATGATCCTTCCTACGTGTTATGGGTTGAAAGTTAACTATTACTCTCCGGATAAAATGCATTTCAACGTAAATAGTATCGAGGTAATTTCTACGTCTTTCATTAATGTGGTTCTCCTTCAGTTTTTTTTTTGAGATTGAAAAAAGCACAAATAATTTAGGTAAAAATTTACGACTTGGTAATTAGTCATCACGGCGAAAACTCTCATCCGTTACCCCCTTCCCATGACGGACATGTACGACGCACCCAATCCTGTGGTTAAATGTCCCCCCAAACAAATGTGTCTTTATCACGGACCAATTCCCCTTTGTTCCAATTCCACCTTTTTTCCTCCAAGTCCCATTTTTCTTTCGGAGGTCGAATAACCATCCTTTTCAAACGCTGTCGCTCGGCAGCCCTCTTTTGTTTCCCCTTTTCGCGCGCAAAAAAAATCGAAGGCGAAATTGCGAATCTCCCGCCGTTCCGATGTCTGCAAATCGTCCTCCGCAGTGCCTATCCCGCGTAGTTTTTCGCCTTAACTCGGTTTCGCTTTCCAGTTTTCCCCGTTCCCGTGATTATGTGGATTTAGGGTTGCGTCGTAATCCCTATGATTGGATTTTTGTGGCAACGTTTTACCGCTACGGCCATTTTCCGCCTCCGGGGAAAGAGTGGATTGTGAGGAGGGGGCGTCGGTCGTCCTCCGCTCTTCTTTTTTTGTTTCTCGAGCATCAAGCTCACCGATCACGTCCTAAGACTCATCGGGGGCCACGCGGCGATATGGCCGATAGAGGAAAGAGAGAGGTTTCATTTATTGCCTTCGTGTGCGGCACGGACGGGTTTGCCAACTGAAAATTGTCGGTGACTCGGCGATACCCCGACGTGGGTCTGATCTTAATCAGTCGGGTGGATTTCTGCCGGTGAAATGATCGCGTAGGTTTTTTTTACCCATCCGTTAGGTCATTGGGGGAATACGGTGTTTTTTGGGCCCATGTGTGTTTGACGATTATTACAGGGGTCACCAAACTTCATGTCACTGCTTGTCACTGGTATGAACCAAGCACCCGGAAGCTTCACTGCTATGTCGGTGTAATAATACACCAAGATTACTGTCACGGTCTTCCACCTTTTGATTGCCACATGCGCCTAATTAATTTATTAAATTGACATAATTTTCTCACTTTTCAATTCTTGATTCTTCTGTCCTCCCCACTGTATTTTTGCTAACATCTCACGTTCTATTATTTCCTTTAGCAGTCTATTGCCTCTCGATGTGTGGCCTACCTATTTATTTCCTCTATCTCTGTTATTTTTTCGATTGAAACCCTTCATTATTGAATTTTTGGGTGGCAATTAACCTGGAATGGTCTTGGGTGGTCATATGATCATCCCCTGATGTGTTGGATGTGTCAACACAAAAAAATTACGTTTCAATCATTTAGTATCTAAAATTTGAATGTTTTAAATGGACTCCCAGACGATGGTTTTTGACAGTCTGAATATTTAAGGATTGGCTAAGTTCAGTAGTTTCTATGGGAAATAATAATCATAATTTTCGTTCGAGTCTCAACGGCAGATAAATTCCAGCGTTAATTTGTTGAATCTGTCATGATGTCACCGCCGCCCCGGTGCCCAGGTTGGAGGGAACACTGAAATAGAATTCGAGACGGCTTCATGATAAAATTCTTTACTACACCTTACACTTTATTTTATCATGAAGCCGTTTTGTATTTATGAATACCACGAAGTGAAACCTGAGTCTGTTTCGTTTATAGAATTCGAGAGTCGAGATTTTCGGTGTCAAACCCTGAAAGGTGATAACCCTGGGTATGCATAGAGAGATTTGAAGGGGGATTGTAGGTGATAGAATGGTGAAGAGATTAACCCTTATGGTGAATCCGCGGGAGGATCCCCAATCGAATCCAAATCCGTCGGCGTTCCTTCGCTCAATCCGCAATCGCGAGATCCTCCCGTTAAGACTCCGCCGCAAATCCCGCTTATATTGTTTTCCTCTTCTGATCCCATTTCCCCATCCCTCGTCCAGGAATAGCGCATGGCGTAATTTCTTTCACGGGAACCGTTTATGCCTCGCGATAAAATGCCCAGAGTCCAAAATAGTCGCGGCTTTGTTTTAAGTTGTAAGCGGGAGGTACGTATGTGTTTCCGATTGGCAGGGGATAAAAAGGATGCGAAAATTGCCTGCTCGTTTCCAAGCGCTGAATCGGGAAACCTCTCTCTCTGCGGGTGTTGACGTTGATTAAGGACCAGCAGTCGAATTGCTAGTGGGTTGTTTGTAGCGGAGAAAAGAATGATTGAAAGCGCGCGGTTATTCCGGAAAGTGCATTTACAGTTAAAGCCTTCGCTTGGAAATGTGCCCATATTTTTACATTTGAAGATGGGGGTATTGAGTTCTCAAATGAGCGGCTTCTGTTGTACGGAAAGTGATGTATTTATATTTTTGCGGAATTTATCCTTCGTACTCCCCGTATGTGATTACCCGCAAAAATGATAATTCTGTTAACCATTTAAAGTTTGAATTTTGTAGAAAATAACAGTCGGAAAAGAATTGGGTTGGTATAATGTCATTTTACTTTTGCATTGGTAAACAAAGGAAAGAAACAACAAATAGCAGAACAGTTGAAAAAGATTTTTGTAGGAGTGATGTCATTTTACTTTTAAATTGGTAAACAAAGGAAAGGAACTGCAAATTGGAAAAAATTATTTGTCTATTGTTTGCTGTTTCTAGGTCAAAGGAAGTGGCACTTAGTTTTGAGTTTAGTCTATAATCAAAACTTGAAGATATTTCTCGTGTTTAACATCTAAGTCTCATTTTAATTTCCTAAGAATCTAGTATTTAATAATTTGAAGTTTCTCCTGAAGTGATACCTGAAGTGGTTATCCAATCTAAACAATCTAAATTCGAAATTTCGAGGGACATATTCTATACCACAACGATAGAGAATGTGTTGATGACCGTTTCGACGTAAATCTGAATCCAGTGAAATAATGGAAATCTGATGATGACGTGAAAGCCTATCTCCTACGTATTTGTCAAACTTTATGGTGTACTTATGTCCTTAGAGATGGATTTAAAATTCTAAACTGTGAGTAAGATACGTGGTGCGGTTCAGTGGTTAGAATACCTGCTCGGAAAATGGGAATCCTGGGTTCCAGTCCCAGTCATGTCGCTATTTTTCACACCTGTTATTCTTTCTTTTTATTTAAAAATGAAGTCCATGAAGTCGTTCTTCAGCGGTTATTATTAGATCGTGCTCTTATTGACATTTTAATACAATATTTGCAAACTGTCAAAGGAAGGTCACTCGGCGCTTCACATTAGAATTCTTCACATTCAGCAAGGAAACTTAATTATCGTGACTAGATTTTTTCGCTAATTTAAAATTTCGACCGATTCGTTGTAAAAGCATGGCCCACTTGACAGCTGTTTTTAATAATGAATTAATTTATTGGGGTAAAATGAAATATCGTTGTCATTACGAGTCGTAAACCATTTGAGTGAGAATTCTGATGAATTCTCTCTAACTGCAAGTTCTTTTTCCTCCTATACGATAACAAGATAGTCGTCAAATATCTGGGCATTTTTTGGACTCATCAAATGCTTCTCGAATTCTCTGCATTGCAGTATCGTTTACGATTTAGGGACGATTGTGAATTGTTTAGCGTGGCGCGTCCAATTTGTGATTTTCCAATACCTCCTCGAAAACTGAGTCTCGATGATCACAAATTCATCTCTCGTTAGTAAGTCGTCTTCTTTATTTCGAAATTTCAGTCTTTTGTGTATCTCGTTTGCTAAAATCTCCATTCCTCCACACTATCGGAGACAATTTTTCTGCCCGATGAATCTAATGATGATGAAAATGAGGTAAATTATCTGAGATGGAGAATTGGGTTAGAATTTCTTTCGTTAATGTTTTGTGTAAAATACTCTCCTGGTGAAGAGCCATTGAGGTATTGGGTCATTTGATGAGGTGACGAAATTTTTACTTGTAATGTTTTATAGGAACTAATTTATATATTTGAACGTAGTTCGTCCGGTTACAGTTTTGATATTCTAATAAAGCTGGACCATTCATCGTATCATCGTTCGTTTAGTACCACTGTTTTCACAGATTGAAATTATGAAGTATAACCGTGTGACGTTTTAATTGGATCGCGCGTTCAGTAATATTCTACGGGTAAGGTTTAGAGTCTGGATATGATTGGGCGACGAAAAGTAGAAAAGGCACTGCTGTACAATTACCCATTTAATTTAATCTAATTGCAATAGCTGGGTGTAGTTAAAAGCCAGTTATCATAGTTAACGTTGAAGTTCGCAATTTCCTCATATGAAGGAACGATTTTTAGTTTACTCCTTACGAATTCGAATTTATCTGCCATTAAAATGACGGAAAAAGTGTCGATATCAGTTGATTCTGTTGAGGTGAGGTTTAATAATGCAAGCTTGGTGCTGAATACTCTCGTCGTGTGTCATAGGAAACATTTCTCTATGCACACCATTTGTATTCAGCAAGTTCCGACATATTTTTGTTCCTTTCACGTCTATGACGTGAAGAATAGAATCATTCTTTTTGTCATTGTAAGTGTAACTTTGTACTACGGTTCTTTCATAGTTACTCATTTTCCTGTATTAATTTTACGGTCAATTATTCGTGTGTTGATCTCTTAATTTTTTATTTTTTTATTGTTTCCTGAAAGAACAATGAATTTCTTAGAATTTTTGTTTAAGTGTATCTGAAGATGAATCTTTCTGTAAGCATGATTTAACGTATATAACGAGAAGCGAATAATTTAAATCTAGTAGTAGCTAGAATAAAATGTATGCTAAAATTGTTCCTCCAAATTCCTAGTGAGGCCAGAAGTCGCCGCACTTCTGACGGAGAATTATAACTGACGTGATGTTACAGTAGTTCGAATTTAAAGGGATAACCTTATTTGAATTCGATGGCTGTTGAGGATGTATGCTGAAGTGCGCTCCCTTCCTCGGCCACCTGACTGGAACCTCAGACTCCTCTTCTCCGTAAGGCACTGCTGAAAAGGTGTCTAGAGAGTGCAGGTGATACCTCCCCTTCCGCATCCGTTCTCCTCTCGGCAGCTACAACCCCAGAATCCGGTTTCCAGGGACAGCTCCAGTCGTTCTCTCCTCTCCGCCTCTTAACTATTTTTTCCCTTATGGGTTACTTTCCCTCCCACGGTAGACCTTTTCCCCTATTTTATCGGTTGACTTTTTCCTCTCCAGGATTGCTTTCTTTCCCTGGCTTCCATTTCCTCCGAACTATTTTACTTTCTATTCTGACGCTGATCTCTGAGGACCTCTTCGCGGTCGATTCGTCGCCCTATGCCCTTTGAAACAAGTGACACCGTCGACTATCTGAATGTGAATCGTGTGAGATTTCCTCCTAAGATTCGAGGATTCTCTTTCCTCTCTCTTAAACTATCTTCGGTTGTCGTCGTCGTTTGGCGCTTCAGCTCTGAGAGATCTTTACCCGTTTTATCCCCTCAAAGCTGATCCATCTAAAGATGTCAATCGCCAATTCCAAACTCGTAATTTCTACGCATTCTTGTCGGCGTAGTTTTGTTATGTATATGTCTGTCGTTATTTAGAATTCCATTGTATATTTTTTATTTTGCTCGGTTTTTATCTATTGTCAAATACGCTATTTATTCTATGGTTTTCCTCTTCTGTCAACACTTATTTTATATTACAGTGTATGTCATTGTTAATAATTAATTGAAGGGAAAGACCTTTCAGTTTCAGGTCCGGTAATATAATGTAATATACAATTATTTTATACACTGTAATATAAAATTACTTAAAATGAACTTTAATGTTCACTTTAAGGCCCAGTATTATAATGGTTTTTTAAGAGTTGAAGTGAAGGATATTATTAATCTCCCATGTATGTGATGGATTGGCTTGGATATTACCTATAATCTTCACTTTAACACTAAAAAACATTGCATACATAGTCAATTATAGTTAATGTAAATTTTAAGTATGAATTATAATACCGGACCTCTGTCGTGCGTAAGTAAAGACCTTAACTATTATTATTAGTACATCTTATATTTGCTCAGTTTAGAGGATGAATTTAATGCCTTCGCATTTATGTGCTGTAGAAAAGATCGTTGTCTGTATAACTCTCTCACATGTTTATTTTACGCTTTCCCATCCTAGCTTTAATGGAACAATATAATCGGAGAAATGATTGTAGATGAAAATGCCCTTAATACCACCGCGATTAAATCCATGGACTTCAGCTCTAACACCTCAACTAAAATGCAACTAAGGTTGGATAATCCGCTACCAAAAAGTACTGCCAGGCTTCATTTATATTTTTCTCTCGGGTGAGCGATGTACGTATTTCAGTATTTGAGGTATTAGTTAAGTACTTCAGTTACTCTCCGAAGTATTGCTACTACATACAGTTGTTAGCGAAAGTGCAGTATGACATTTTGCTCTGACCTTGGAAATATTTCCTTTTCATCGGAAATGTATGTCTCTGTCATGAACCCCGAATTACGAACATTCGTCCCTGTGAATTATTTCGCTTAATTGTTTCGTGACGCAAAACGGCGCCGAACGTTGATGCGAATTAAAATTTCAGTAGCTCTCGAATCAACACAGCCATCGCAGTCACCCGACAGAGAGCATTCGAATGTCTTTAATTGCGAAAGGGGCTCCTAAACAAAATCCGAAATTCCTATTGGGCAAAATTCATTTTCTTTCACTTAACCCCTCGGTCCATTTTTCCCCTAACGGCTTATCTCCTTCTGTTTCGCCGCCACTTGTCCCCTCTCCCCTTCTAAATCCCCTATGGGATCACACTTGCCCATTGATCCGTACGTGACGCCTCTAATCCCACCGCCATTCGACGCTCTCATCCCGAGATGTGAGCGCGTGTGTTGCGGGTCGGAGGCGGTGGCAGGTGTTGATTGGAAAGTTTGAGCCAACTGTTCTTCTCCCCCACCAACACTATATTGCCTCTCTCTTTTTCCTTAATTTCCTGCTGTCCCCACGTCTCCCTTTCTGTCATTATATGAAGCTTTTTTTTATTTGCGTTCGGTTTGTGAGTAACTTGGCCGAAAAATATTTCGTTTTTTATTATGTTCGCTCGATAAAGCTAAAGAACCCGGTTGTATCGATTGTGATATGGTGGACGATTGTGACGCTAGCGGTGAAAGGAATATTATAGGTAACGTATTGTTTTTGGTGGAATTTACAGACAAATACAGCTAATTTCGTGATGAAAGATATAATTTCCCTTGTTTTGTCTTTACTGTGGTCAGTGCAGATGCCGGTATGAACCTCAAACCCTCTAATATTAAAAGCTTGTCCTGCCACCAAAATCTTTTGAGAGGGAGTGAGGCTTACTTGACGAGATGAGGTATTTTTCCTTTAATTTCCTGGCTGAGCCAGAATGCTACGAGGAGAAAGAGGCAATAAAAGTTCAGCTCTGGGGCTCTTTAAGTAGCACTTTTGGCAGCATTCGATTTGCAGAGAACTAAATGAATGCTATGAAAAAGAATCATTCCCATCTGAGTAGATTTCATATAATCACAGCCATGAACAAAAATGAGGCTAAAATGAATGAAAAATAATTTTTTCTCTAACCGGTTCCATCCCCCATTCCAAGAAGGATTCACTCTATCCTGGGGAAAATTTAGCCGTTGAAACAATGAATTTTCAGCTGATATTGCCTACAATGTTACTTGGTTTTATAAGTTTAATGGATGGTTACTTGTAAAGTACAAGATGACGTATTATCTGTTGCGGTGGAGGAATTGACATCCTGTATGCATCAGATGCTGAAACAGAAAGTCTCAAATATGGAAAGAAAAGCGTGTTGGCCTTCCAAAGGCGAGTGGTTTGTGTGGAGGTGCCATTGTTTAATCCCCTGTGTTGCAGGAGTTAGTTGTAGAGGTTGGTTGTACTTGCAGAACTTTGATACACTTAAATCTGTAAAATGCCAATCTATCTTGAAGCTGGTGAAATTGAATTTTCTAGTCGAGGAGATTAAAATAATCCTTTGTTAACTTCTTTCACGCGAAATTGCCGTCAAAATTTTTATATAGTGTAATGGTATTGATTGCGACTATCGTCAATGTTGTTTCTTTACAACACTCGTGATTTTATTCATATTCCTTGGCAGCATTTGATTATTCTTTGGTTTAATGTCTGGCCGTTAATTAATAATTGTTATTTTCCCAAGATCTTTTTTGAACGATAACCTAGCAGAAATTTCTCGATATTTTTGCCCACCAGTTATTTCCTTGAAGGTTAGCTTGCTTCCACCGGTTTATCTGTTTACACCGTCGTAATCCATGCAGATAACTACTATCTTCTTTATTTCCTCCTTTGATCTTTCGCCCAGTTTACGACTTAACCTATTCCGGTCGTTATAATAAATAAATATTTATTGCTAATGGCCTAGCGTAGGAAGGAACTTCTAAAGCTCAATTAAGCCATATGGTGTCGTTAGTTTGTTTGTCTCCCCTTTTTCTCCCTCGCCATTAATTTCAGTTTTATTTCCGCCATTTCCCTCCGGGATCGATTTGCTCTCCCTTTTTCGTCAACTGACACACCGCTCCGTCAGTGGATCGCTTATTTAGCGATGTCTGCTCGTGGGAAAATGTATCTTTTTTACTACGAGCTCCCTCTCTCGCTTCATCTCCCTCCATTCAAGCTCTAATATTAGAGTTTTAGTCGATAAATGTTGACATTTAACGTTAAAGAAAAAAATAAGTCTGGAATGTCGATCCTTCACGCCAATCCCCGTACCGTGACGGCGTGGGTGGGCAGTGATCTGATCGGAATAGAATTCTTCTTGACAGCTAAATTATGCTCCGCATGGGTCAAAAGATCTTCGCTTCTCGGAGATATAAAAATGCATCTTTTTTCATTTCCGGGATCTGTCGCGGATTCCTCGTTGCGTAAATAAAAATCGCTGTTAATGTCTCCCGAAATTTCGGTCTCCTACGATCGATGAGGAAATGTTATCCTGCCGCCTATTAGCGTGTATTAAAGATAACGGGATACCTTTTTACATTAAAATCGTGGACCCGATACTCTACCTACCCATTATAACCGATATGAGGTGAGATAAGTTCTAAATCGATCCTTACGTCAGGATTATTCCTATCTTCAGTACGCCATTTTCATCTACATAGGGGATTCGTTTAGTGCAGTGCGGCTAATTTATATTCAAATATTTATATGCTTAGTTTTGAATAGAGTTGCGTGACTCACGTAGTATTTATCCCGGGAGTGTTTCTTGGAAAAGCAAAAGATTCAGCTAATCTACTGCCCGTAAGGAAACATTATTCGTCCAAACTGCGTTATGGAAATACGTGCATTCCTCATCAACCATAATTGTGGTAGCGTAATCAATTACTACGGCTATGGGGATAGATTGAAATCCTGCATATTATCTTAGAGTTTCTCATGTAGACTCTTGCGTATAATAATTGTAGTAATATTTTCAAAGGTTCCATCGGAGTTTACCTTTCAAAAGTCTTGCGGTAATTTCCTATGGAAAAATCTCATAAGCCCTTGCTCGTGTTTCCATGGTTTCTCATTTCCAGAAGGTATCGGAAGATTGAAAATTTGGGTAATTCGTTCTGATGAAGGCATTCTTTGAATTCGGTCCGTCTTTCGGGCCCTCGCCGCCTTTGATCCTTTTTCGGAAATACATATCTGTGTCGATATTTTTCATTTTCTGGGTCGTCATTAAAGATGATTTTATTTCGTCGCGTTCTTCCTTTCCCCAACCTCGCTTTCGATATCCTGGAACTATTTATCCTTCCTCGTGATTCTTAGTCCATCTCGAAAACTACTCGATTGATTGGGGATTTGGTGTTAAGCTCGATTCCGAATGAAATTCGTGTTCTAGCGATAAGCTTTAACGATTCGGTTTTCACCATAAACCAGATATTCCTCGAGGTAAATGTGGCTTTATATCTTGATTATTTTTGATTTTTGTATTTATTTGTCTTTCTCCGTTTCTTCGCCAGGGTATCTTTTTAATTTATCTTTTTAGTTTAAGAAGTGTGTTTTGGGATTTAAAAAACCTTTTTCATTACCAGTGGCGTGTGGTCTAAGTACAATAAGGTCTAAGTGTAGCAATTCCGTATTTAATTCAGTTTAAAGGACTCGTGTTATTCATAGTTGTATCGTAATCGGAATAGCATTAATATGGGTGTTGGCTGTAAGGATGCTTCTTTAATTTGTTCTTCCCGGTATATGTAAGTATAAATCGACGTGTTTCGTAACTAAAGCAATGTGTATGGTTAAATAAAACCAACTTCCTTTCCATATACCACTTGGAGAAATTATTGTTTTCATCACGTCACTGAACTTACGATATTTAAGGAAAATTATACAGATCCTTTTTGGTTCTTGCGCGTTATTTTCTCTCAGTTTTGAATTTGAGATGAAAAATTTACTTCATAATGAATGGGCACGCCAAAGTTTTCGTATTGCGCTAATTTAACTGCTGTGGTGGATTTTCAGGTTATGCTTTGAACGTCTGAGCTCATCAAGTAAATTCAAAAATAATACTGATCAGTTTGGTTCCTTCTTAGAAGGAAATCAAGGATATTTTCTTCCAGATTTTATCTCTTTGAAGTTAAGAAATCGTTTTAATGAGAAGGATCCAGTCTTTCACTCGATGAAATTTTTCATCCCAGTGAAAATTATGATTTTTTTTACTCTTAACCAAGCACGTTTTTCAATAGTTAATTAGCGAGCTTCGTAATAATCTGGGTACTTTTCCGGCTTGTATCCAGTAACATATGCATCAGTTATAAGTTTTGGATCCCTACCATTGCCCTGCTAGGAAATTCTTATTTGCTGCGCGCCTTTTTTCCCTGGTCCCAGGAGGATGCGGTGGGTAGTGTAATTGATCTGCATTTCTTCCCCGCTTTATCGGCCTTTTTAAAACTTCGCCTCCAATCGGGTAGTTTCCGCGTGCCGACGCCATCTCGTTTACTGGTGGCGTCATCTACACGTCTCACGCCGAAGAACCAATTGTCTCCGAAAAAATATTCAGTGTCTTCCCACGCAGTTGTGCGAGATATTGCTCCGTCTCATCTGTCCCCATCCTCTCCATCCCTCTCTTCCACGCTGTCCCTGCCATTCGCCTTCTCTGTAAGCCGCGCCCTTCTGTCACCTTCAACCGCAGTCAACAAACCCTTTCTCTCGCCCACTCCTTATTTCCTTTTCATGGCTACACATAAAAATCAATGAGAGGGTTACTACATGCGTTTCTTCTCGTTTTCTCTATCTGTCGCCTCCCGATGTTTAGTTTTTTTTCCTTGCGGCAAGCCCATTTTATCGGGAAAACCCGGTTTTGGTCTATATTTTGTAGTCTTCCAGCTGCTCTCATTCTCCCGAAAGCCTCTGAAGCTTAGTTTTGGAGAAAACTGAGTTTTTCATTAGTTATTCACCAACGGCGCAATACTTTCCTTTAATAGTAGAATTTTGGTATATTATATCGCTTATGTTTGCGATGTATAGTCGATTGAGGGGAGTGACAACATTTTGATATAAAGCGCGTCACATTAAGGCCTTTGGTCATAATAATGCGAATGGCATTTCTGTGCGTAACTTTTATAGGGTGAGAAGAATCCATCATAACCCCTGAGCAATATATATGTGAACGTGTTTTTTTATCGCAAAGGAAGATGATTTTTTCTGCTGAAGTACGTTAATATGCCATCTCGCTAATATTTAAACATTAGGTATCGAGTATCAAATCATGTTGATGTTACTCTAGGTCAGAAACTAGCCTTAACGTCAAATAAATTCGATTTATGTTGAACGCAATTTATTGGCTTAGATGTACCAATTTGGATTCGTTATTTAAAAAAATCTGCTTATTATTTCGATGAAAGCCGTGTTTTAATGTATGTACTTTTACGACGCCTCCCAAGGTAACGCTTTCCGGAACATAGGTTGTACGAAACATTGCGTATTCAATATGAATATTTTGTATGAGTTTTGGTTAATTTTCCTCTTAATTGCACGAGATTGGTCAACCCATAGGAAATTTCTCCTGTCGTTTCTGCCTAAGATGTTTCCCATCAGCAGTCTTCTCCTCCTATGCATATCCACATTAGTGAGGTTCTTCCCCGAAGAATTTCTGATTTTACCGCGGGAATCCATTAAAATATTCTCCAAGGATTCGATTTTATTTTCGCATCTGCGATTCATGGAATTTTCATTACCTTCTAGTCTTTATTGCTCCTATCGCAGCCCTAGATACACCTCTCATGTAACCCATCTTCTCCTTTGCCCTTTCCCTATCACCTTTCCTCCGAACTTGTCCGTCCTTCGCGCCCTATCCTTTCCCAAACCCCTCTCCACAAGCCAAAACCGAACTTGCTCCGTGCTTCCCTCATATCCCAGCCTCCATCCGTTCTCCCAAGAGAGTTTAACTCCCTCTCCATGTTGGAGAACCCCTGACTACGCTTTTTCCCATCCCCTTCTTTCTCCCTTCTCTTCCCTTTCCCCATGTTTTCATCTATCTATACCCGTCGTGTTCCTCTTCGTACATCTTTCTTCTTTGTTTCCCCCTTCATGTTCTTTTTCCATCCCTCACCTAGCTTCTATTTTGTCAGCGCTTCGCTTATTCCTCGCCGGTTTGTGCTATAGTTTCATAAATCTGTCAAATCCCCGCTGGACCTCAGCACATCATGTTTTGTGTATCATTATCCTCTGTTGGTCATATTAGCTCGTACAATTAATAGAATATCGAAAACTCCTACTTCGGTGGTGGATTGTTCCGCATGCTAGCCTACCAGCGCGAAGATAACGGGATCTAGTTCCATTTAACTGTGATTTTCTTGGAAAGGTCATGATTGGTTGCTACTTTTTGCGTCCCTCACTGTGGTTGTTCATAATTGTGAAGCATTGGAAAATTGATAAATATTTTACTAGTTACTGATGTCAATCTAATTTTGAGGCGTCCTATCCGCGGCCCAACACATTCCTCTTTCCTGAAGGTTTCATACGATTGTTTTTATCTTCATATTTGATAACTGAAGAATGAAAGCAAATACTGGTTGAAATCTACTCTACAAAGTGAAACACTTTGCTCGTACTCAAAACATTCTTCCGAACAATAAAACTAATTATTCTTGATGAATTGTATTGCTTACAATTCAATTACAATGATTTAATTGCGGCAGCGATGTCTTTGTTGGACCTAATTTGGAGACAAAAGCTTTCACAACCCTGGTCTAGAATGTAGCCGTTCAACAATTTCAAGGTCTGAAAATTCTAAAATGGCGGCATGTCGTGAGATTCATCCGGACTTAAGTTTTAAACAGCTCTTATGCCTTCATCAGGTCGAAATAACGTAGTGAAATAGCGTCGTTAAATCATCGAGGTGAATAATAACTTAATTGATTTTATTTGTTTTAAAATTGCCTTCCATGGAGTCATTTGGACGTCTATGTTTTAAAACTGCTTTTTCTGTAGATTGCGATTACGACTGACCGTTTCCGAATTGAATTTATAAATGTTCTGTCTTTGCGTTGTGCAGTAAATAACAGCATTGCCGTTCCCGCGTAGGATATTCACTGATCGTTGCGTAATTTCCGTATGAAGAAGGGTTAAACCTTCTTCACCTTACTGAAATTCTTAATGATGTTATTTTCGATCGCACTATGGAAATCTATTGCCGAGATGAGAATTCGTTATTTTAGTTATCTGATAGTCTAACTACCATTTATTATTAATTACTATTTAGTTACTTACATATTGTTTTATTTATTATTTTAACTCAATTTTATGGAGGCAGACAACTGCTATTTGGGCTTTCTCTCCCATCTTTCCTTGGTATGAGTGTAGGAAATCATACACCCGGTGTGCACTAACTCGCAATCGCACTTCACTTACCGCCTCCAACCGCCTTCAAATAATCCGCCGTGAAACATTTGCTTCATCTTTCACTCCTATCATTTTCAGTTTAGTTTTTCCACGCATGAGTTCCGAATTATTCTGTTGTTTTGATACGCCGGTAGTCTCAAATGTTTTTTTTCTGTTTGTCGGCAAATTTCTCTGGTGGAAGAATCAAATCAGTGCTTAAAAATAATCTAAAAATATTTCGAGAACCGTGAATGTGTTCACTCGAAAATTTTAAAGTAATATCATCCAAAGTTATCAAATTGTTTATTGATATTTAAGAGCATTGAAGTTTTTCGAGTCTCATGAAAAAAAATGAAATCTCCATTGAGTTAGTACAATTCTTCTGAAAATCAATACGTAAAACGATGATGGTTTTTTTATATTGCTTGTCTGACCAAGATACGTTTGGTATGTAAGCTGCAGTTTTCCGCCCCTCTTTTAGTTTGTACAATCTGTGTAATTAACCACACCTTCCTCACTTTTTCAGGTATGCCCCTTGCTGGTTTCCCTCTTAGCGGTAGTGCTTCGGCGGCTGCAGCAGCCGCTGCGGCCGCGTCGTCCGCCGCTCTCGGCGCCGCCGCCGCTGGAGGAATGCGCCTATCGATGCCGCCCATGCAGAACGGATGCGTGCTCCTCGTCTCGAACCTCAACGAGGAGGTGCGTGGAAATATCCTTACTAATAATTCTCCCTTTTTTCCTCAGTGATCCGCGGTTGATTGATTAAAGTAACACATCGTCTGGCTAACGTTCTTTGGAAAGCTTATGTGTAAGCCTCTATTTTAGGACCAAGAGTTGGTGGTAACAGTGTCCTCTGCTATTCTCCTGGTGTTCTGTCTGTATTTCAGGTTTCTTGTGCATGACCTTTTATAGTATTTTCCGTTTGGTATGGGAATGCAGCTGAACCTCTGTGTAGTGCCTCTATTTTTGCACCTCCTACAGTGGTACTAAGAGGAATTGGTGCAAAGTATTAATAATGGTACATTAAGGGTGAGATCGAGACTTATTAGTCAGAGTAATTTCAAACTAAAATAAATACATGATGCTGTTGCAAAATCTAAGTTATGATATAATTTGATTTGTGGGTAAAGGACTTTAAAGTATAGCTGTGTATTTGAAAAATCTAAAGGAATATTTTGCACGGGGACAAACAGTAACTATTTAATATAAATGATGAAGAACCTTTTTCTATTGAGAGGTGCTACGTTTGATGGATACCTATGTAATAAGGTTTGACTGTGTTCATAATTGGGATTTATTTTGTTACGAAAAATGTCTAGATTTTTATCCATGATTTAACTATGTAATGATGACCACCATCAACTCTGGCAGATACTCCCTTGGTTATGATAAGGCTAGTTTTTGCTCAGTGCTTGGAATTGAGTATGTAATTTAATTTATATGATTTTGCATAGCTTTAGGTAAAAAGAATTGCCTCATAGTTCTTTCCCACTTCTTTTGTTATAACAATGTGATGCTGATGATCAGAATAGTCAAATAGTAAATAATCAATCACAGCCCCCCAAGCAAGTAATTTTGAAGTATTTATTATATTTGATATAGTATGCTACACTTGCAGTTTGTGTGAGAAATGCTTGTATTGTTTTCTACTAAAATTGAAGGTTCTTGCAATGTATCAAGCTATAAAGCAAGTGTTATTATCAGACTATTTTTATCAATTAGTTTTCATGAAAACAAGCTAATCTACTTTACCAAATAAAGAGATAAAAATGGTCTAAGTTTGACGTGAATTCTATGTTATTGCCCAAAAAATCTGTTCTTCTCCCTGAACTTTTTGCAGATGTGCATGTAACCCTGAAACATACTTTTGTAACCAATGTATGAGTATATGCATTATGTGGTGATGATAAACATAAGTTTAATCTTTCATCTGGAATATAGTCACATTCATTATGAATGTATGATCTCTATGTTGACAGAACTTTAATAGGAAAGGCATAATTGAATCAGTGATATGATATGTCCTATAGATCTCTCTCTAGGTCTCCTCAGTAGTCCTTGACTCATAAAATTAAGATTTATGTGCGCTAACCAGGGCTTGGCTCTATACTTGTAATCTTTCACCCTTACTGACTTAGTTAAGTTGACCAGGAGTACTTTGTGCTCTATAAGAATGGTGAATTTCCTTGAGGATGCTTGAACCCGCTGAATTTTCACCTTTTAATCAAGTTGGTGTTTGGAGTTTTCATGTTTTGAATGATAAATGTATTCTATGTATCACAGCATCGAAGTATGTGCAAGCACACTCAATATTACATTTGTAACTGGTGGTGTTAGCTCTTGTCATTTTGCATATAATGGATACAAGCATTTCCTTTCTGTTTTATAGCAGTGAAGCAAATGAAGGATATGGTTTTACCTGCTGGAAAGTTTATGCAATGCTATAAATGGTTTGTCTGTGTGGGTTTTCATTGGCTTTGTGTATGATATATGCTAATAATGGGTGTAAGGTTGCAATCCCACGAGGAAAGGAATTTAGCTTTGTGTTTCTTAGATAACTATTATAAATGTGAGCATTTTCTTTGCAACCTATTTATGCTTGCAACAATCTTAAACCCATATGCTAATATAAACATTTTCCACATATTGGCACAATCGTTTAAAGGGATTCCACATATTTGTATCGATAATTTATCAAACAAAATTATCTATATTCCTTTTCCTAGATTATCACTGCATTCAACCAATCACGTGGTTATTTTAGTACAACTTTCAGATGCTTAATTTTCATAAAAGTATGGAAGGACTGTGGTTACGTTACTATATCGATCTTGGATTTTTGGATTTTAAGTTTTCCAGACTAATTGCATGAGTACAAAGTAGATTTGGTTTCATTTGTACATTCTTTCATGAGAGTGTAAGAGTATTTTAACCTTTGAAACAAAATAATCTTAGTTCTTCATTTACCTCATCCATTTTATCGAAAGTTAAACAAATAACTAAAGCATAATTAACTGCCCTTACATTCCTAAATGACCTGCTTGCTGCACTAAGTTTTAACTTTTCCAGCCTATTCATCCCTATTTACCTCTGCTAGATGACAATTCATATCAGTTGTTTTTCCTCATTTCTGAACTTTTTTCAGACATTAGCATCGTAAGAGTTCCATGGCTTAATATAATAATGAAAAACATTTGTACCCTTTTCATTTCCTTCTATAATTTTTTCAAAGTTTGTTAATTTTAAATGTGTATTTTGATTTATTTGTTGCTTTGTAAAACTGTTCTATTAAAACATCCTTTGTTCTACTCATAAGCAGTTAGAAATTACGGTTATTACAGTAAATTTTTACTGGCTGTGTACTTTTCAGTGCCTTACCATCCATTTAACATTGTGTGGTTTTGTGAGTCAGCTTCCTTTCATATTACAGAAATATTTTTTTTGTTTTCTAATAGTTAGTGATTTAAAAATCTTTTAATTTTTTGATTCTATCGCTTCCTTTCTCAAATAATGGAGGAGTAAGGCAAATTTTCATATTTGTTTACTCACTCATATTCAATGATAAAACTGAATTCTTTGCTTTCTTTTTCTTAAACCTTAAATTAAAATCAGTAAAATTCTCTTTTTGACAATTCCACATTCTTATGTTGCGAATGTCAAGACAATTGTTAATCTCTTTAATCATAATTAAGTGACTTAGTTATAACTGATGAGGTAGTTACTGTTGTAATTTCTTGATGTTTTTATCTTTCTTTTCTCCACAAATCTTCTCGACTGACTCTGGCGGTGTGCCCTCTGGCTCCAAAACTTGGAACTACAATGAATCCCATGATTCCCTGTTCTTCTTGACTCTGCCTTCTCTCACTCGTAGATGGTCACGCCTGATGCTCTTTTTACCCTATTTGGTACGTTATGCACATCTCTTTATATTATTTTTTATAAATGTATATTTTATTACTTTTTCATCTTTCTGTATGTATGATGTAAAGGAAGCATTTTAGTGCCCTAAAGTGTTGTGAACGTCAAGCAAGTGATCATATAGGATTTTTTGATCGTGCATTCTTTCTCAATAATATTTTGCCCTCTATATGACCTTTTTCTATCCTTGATGAGACCCTTATTCTGCCTAATTCTTGATTGAAATTTTAATGCATGGTTTTCTGCTATTGCCTTTTATAGTCCTGTTCATTTAATACAGCTTAGTCAGAATTAGATTAATATAAGGTAATCATTGATTTTCTGATTTTAATCTTTTAATGTTTCCCATCTTTCAAATTTTACGGTTTTATTATTTTGTTTAGTCGATTTTTAAGTCTGTATAGTTTATTTACCTCTTTAGCATTATTTTTCCATTCACGTAATCCATTATTCTAGATCCTATAGTATTTACTTAATTTTTACTTCTTTCCCTTGCATTATTTTCGTCTATGTAGAACTTGAATTATCTTATAATAATACAGAGATACTAAATTTCTACCATCATGAAACCACATATCCATTTAAACAATCTAATGTCATTCACATACTACATGTTCAATTGACATTTGTTGTTCTTTTGTTAAGAATTCCCATGTTTTAATTCAAATGAAACTCTATCAACGTCCTCAGTTTGCTCATTGTTGTATCCCTTAGTTATTACTGCTTTACCTACGTTATTTGATGTTTGATCTGGTATTTTATATGATGAATTCGACTAGGAAAAATATTCATATTGCTGTATGAGTTCTTTCTCCAATCTAAGCATGAATTTTTCACTTGGCTATTGTATTTGCTTTGTTGCTTGATTCTCCAGTTTATTAATTACATTTAATGAGAAATGCTTACATTGTCATTGGGGCAGAAATGATTGGCTTCATAAAATGGTTTCATCAGTGTAGCTGCGGCTCTTAATTAGGAAGGCTGTTCTTCAGTTCGACATTGAAATCCAGTAGTTGCTACTAAGGAAGTTTTTAGTGCCTTTGGCTTGCTTAAAAGGAGCTTTTATGGACATGAGGGCTGCAGCTTGTCCCTTCTGTCAGTAATATCTGATCCTTTTTCCATTGACTGTTATTTTCTACCACTGGATGTCCTGGCCTTTCCTTGGCAGATGAGTTTTTTCCTATTATGCTAAACGTTTTCTTAATAACCTTGACAGGGGTCTATGGTGATGTGCAGCGTGTGAAGATTCTTTTTAACAAGAAGGATAGTGCATTGGTACAGATGTCAGAGCGTCACCAAGCTTTCTTAGGTAAGTCGTTACCTTTTCCATCACCTAAAGTTTGGCTCATTCTTTACTTCCCTTTATAATCTGTGATTATGATTTATATCATAAAAATCTTCTGGCTATATGAGACCTGTCAAGGTTGAAAAATTTTGTTAAAGATAAGTTTTAATTGCTTAAACCTTCCATATTCAAAAGTAATCATCTTCATTTCAGTGTACCTGATTTCATTGAGTGATGGTGGAAAGAACATTGAAATTGCTTAATTTTCTCAACTAAAAATTTATTTCGCATTCAGCTAAAAATTATCAATGGAATTTAGCTTTTATATTCTTTTAAACATCGATTAAAAGATGTTGATTTACAAATGCCTACAATTCCTAAAATTTGCCATCTTCATTTAATAGCAGAAATAATCTAGGAAAATATTAGATATACCAAACATCTATTTTTTCTAATTTTCAAACTAAATATGTCGATTTTTCTGTTTATTATGTTTTGATTTACATTCTCACTGGTTAGGTTTCTTAAATTCTTACAAAAGTCTTACTTAATATGGAAATTTCTATCATCATAACATATCTGTATTTGATTACTATTTGGAAATAAACACTTAATCATTGTTAGCTCTTTGTTGATTATGTACATTATTGTTTTGAATCTTCTCTTAGTTACATTGGACTTCTTTTTGTAGTGTCCTCAAGTAATTACTTAGTTTTAAGTGAGTCAGCTTTAGGGAGCATTCAGTAGTCTTGAATACAATGTTTACTTTTATTTTTCTTTCAGCTATGACACATCTTGACAAGATGAGAGTGTTTGGAAAACAGATTAGAGTTACTCCCTCCAAGCACCACAATGTGCAGCTTCCAAAGGAAGGTCAGCCTGATGCTGGCCTAACAAAGGATTATACCAGCTCTTCTCTTCACCGCTTTAAGAAACCTGGTTCAAAGAACTACCAGAATATCTATCCACCTTCTCCAGTTCTTCATCTCTCCAACATTCCGTAAGAATAATTTTCAACTCTAAAAGTAATCTATAAGTCTAACTTGGGAAGAATATGATGTGTATTCAACCCGTCAAACCTGACGTTGGTTGCTTACCGATTCAAATATCTTCAAAGCATGGTTGATGTCGGTACCTCAAACTGGCACTGATGAAAGTGAAATTATGATAATACACATTTTTTAAATTTAAATTTCAACAGTATGCTTAAGGAAGGTTTAAAGAAGACCAATATTATAAAACAATATAAAAATGAATGAATCAGAGAGTGAAAGGGAAGTGTAATTAATCTTTCATGTAGGGAGAAAGAATGTGACATGTATTTCTTTTAAACCTCCAGTCTTTCATTCCAAGATAGAATGCTGTTAAATGTTAAGGCTAAATACATTTATGCACAATTTTAGCAAGCTTTAATTATGATTATGATGAGAAAAAGGATTTGTTGAATTACCTCTTTCATTTCAATGTTTCATACTATGAAACTATTTTTCATCTCATAAAATTATTCTCTAAGGTTTGCCTTGGAATATAGTCTGAAGTGTTTCTTGAAAAATTGAAGCTAGAAAACTTCTTGAAAATGAGGAGATAAAAGCAATCTTTGCAAATAATCCCCTTTTCCAATATTTTCCATTCAGTTTTGCACGTATCTTATATATATAGCAAAATTTGATGTCTTAAACCCTTGAATGATGTTCTTTTACACTTTTATAATTTATCCCTTTCAAGCTTTTTTNTCATTGTGAAAAAAATGTCGTGGAAGCTGCGAGGGACTTTTTAGTTTTATTTAAAACTCTGTCATGATTTTCCACGATGTCCGGCCAACGCACATTGATTATTTTTCTTGTACAGAAATGTATACAAGTATAAACTCTATACTACACCATTCTATGTCACGCTTGGTTTGGAAGCTGTAAAATAGTGGTCAATTCAAATATAGATGAGGAAGAAAACTTTTTCACCTCTTATTCCAAAATGAAGACAAACTTAGGCCGATGGTTATTTGTTGAAAAACCATTCTTTTTCAGTTCCTTTCATGATAACTAATTCAGATTCTCTCCTTGTTGAGCTAGAATAAGTTGTTGAAAGAAACGTTTTCTATTCGAAAAATGAATAGCTTGAGTGTTTTCAAATGTTATTTACAAACGAATTCGACAATTTTTTAGGTTAACGGGATTTCTGGCCTCAATTTACCTATCATTGGAAGGGGTTGGAACTTCGACAGAATTTTATAGTTCTCGTTATTTAAGGAAAGTTGTTTCCATAGCATGTTTCTTAATAGTCTCATTGGGGGAAATTGTTCGATATCCTAATATATGTTCAGAATAAATACTTGTTTTGCATGATTTTGGTGTTCTTTGGTATATGACCGTGATTTATTTATTTATTTGTAAGGCATCCAACAACAGCCATAGTTGACAAATTACATTGGACAAATAACAAATATAAATAAGAAATAACAAATATAAATAAGAGGATAAGAGGAAGAGAAATTATGGGTAAAGTCAAAGAGTTTCAGATGAAAAATTCAATTGGTTTTTCTGAGAGTAGTGTATGGGTAGTGTATAGGTTAGTGAAAAAGCAGGGAAACCATTCAATTATTTAAATTCAGTAATTGAAAGAAAATAGTATCAAAATGGGTTGTTACTAGTCTAACAGATACACAAAAATCTAATCAAAGAGTAAAGTTGGATTTAGAAGAAAGTGGCTATTCTATTCTGTAAATAAAATTAAAATTCATAGTTCTTATTTAGGTCAAAATTGAATGTCCATATATGTTGACTTTTTACACTTGAGTTACTTCAGAATGATTGCTCAAGGTATCATTTTAGGAAAATATATCTGCGTTAGGATATGACTCAAGGAAAAAAGTCAACAGTGATGATTTCTTTTAACGGATATATTATATTTCGTCTTTTAGCTTTTTCACAATTCCTTGAAGAATTATGATAGCAAAAAATGCTCTTAATTCTTGAGATGTGGTAGGGTGCCAGGATTGCTGTTGTGAAAAACTTCTTGAAAGAGTTGAATTGATAGTCTGATCAGCATATTGATTTGAAAGAAGAGTTCTTGGGATTCCAGCTGGGTGAGGTCATCCGTGACGGTCGACATTTCAGTCTCTTCCATAGAGCCCATCTTCAGGACTTCTCTATGGAAGAGACCGAAATATCAAACATCATGGATGACCTCACCCAGTTGGAATCCCTAGAACTCTTCTTTCATCTGATACGCCAGGAAAGCACCAGCATATTGATTGTTTCTGTTGCAATTAAATTTATCAATTCATCACTAAAAATTGATTCAAAACAATCCAGAATTCTCACATCATCACCTAAATCCATTTGGATTCCAGTGCAGCAGTAAATGGAAATCAAGGTGGTGCTGGTGTTTGCACTGTGATTTCACACCAATCTTTAGTATCCTCATAAGTCCAAATAGTCTTCAACTTCAGAATCACTTTCAATGTCAGTGGCGTAAGATCCCGAATCAATGATCGAAATTTCCTGAGATTCAGTTTTGTCTGAATCTAGATTCATTTTTACCTCTGAAAAGATAAAAAAATGTTTTGTATTAGAAGCAATGCTGAATTCTATAACAGTTAATAATCAAAGCATTAATTAAACTACATGCAAAGCTAAATGGGTCCAAAGATATAATACGTGAGACAGTCATGCCAAAATAATAATTACAAAACCAGCTTTTAGATTATTTTGCACCATTTAATCTAATTAAACCTAGGATGAACATAAAGCAACCATGCCAGAGGTGGTTACTCAAACCCATGACCCCCTGTAGCCAGGTTGGGATGTCACCATTCCAGTTACCACAATCAGAACATACTTTGTCACTCACGATGAAAGGCAGGGATACTGCCTAAAGAGAATTCTAATCCCAGTACATGCAGGGGTAGATACAAAAAAGAACTCATGATCGTAAACCAATAATATATTATTTTATTGCTAATTTATTTTTGTCCAAAATTATTCATTACATGAAATTTAAAAAACAAAACAATATTGGAGAACTTAAAAAAATACCCTGCAAGAATATTGAATAGAGCAAGTCGGCTTCTGTGTAAGCAAGAACATGTAGTTAAAGAATGAAGAAAACCAAATGAAAGAGAAGGTTCATTGTGGTTACTCATAAAATTTAGGAGAGAAACAAATTAGACCCTGGGGAATAAAATGTCAAAATAAAAAACATCAAAATGACTTACTCTTGTAAAAGGCAATAAAAATGAAGGGAAATTCAGAAAATCAGCTAAGAAGGCAATACACATTACTTCTTGTGTGGAATACCAAAAATCTTTGAAAATTATTGAAATAGTATGGAAAATTGACAGCAGAGGACACAACCACTAACTTAGTTTATGCTCTCATGCAGATAATGTAAGATTAATGCAATAAAGAAAAATACGGGATGGTCACTAAAAGTAATCTGTCAAAATGTGATGTCCATAACTGATACAGGCAAATCATTTCAGTACCTGCTCACTTGTCCATATCAGATATAGGGTTATTTAAACACCTTCTTTAGTGCTAATTATTATTTTCAGAAAGGAGGGTGTTATATTCAGATCATATTATTAGAGGTTTAATGTAATATTGGGGTGTAACATATATTTAATGAGTTAGACTTGCTATGGAGCATGAGTGCATGTAATCTAGAGACCATGCTTCTCTTGTACAACAAATTTTATTCTGAATATTCAAATTGTTATACAAATATTCTGAATCTCTAGAATGACTTGTAGCAAAGGCTGAATTTATGTATTTTTATAGCCTCAACCATAGACGTATATATTTGTCAAAAAAGTTGGTAAACTCATTGAGCAAATATAGGTATTCATCAGTTACTATCATCCCACTCCCATGACCCAGAATTTAAGAATTCATCCTTCTAAAATGTAAATACGTCATTGAAAATTGTCCACATTTCCAACCTTATTTGCCAAGGAGAATCGAAACCTTAGAAATGGTTTGGAAACGTGTTAGATACTTGATTTCTTCTAAGTACTTTTATAATTTATCCCTTTCAAGCTTTTTTCCATTTAAAATTTTAAAATTAATATTCTATTTTAGAATATTTTCTTTCTCATTTGTTCTTCTTGCCTTTCCTCTTTGTTAACTGTTACGTAACAGTATTTTGATATTGCCTATTTGAGGATGAAGTAATTACACCAGGACTTGACACTTTTGTTAGATTGGTACCTCATCAATGTTAAAATGTTCTCTGGAAGAATATTGATTGTGTTATTTTCTTCTTGACTAGTTATTGTCATCATTGTTAGAGTTTTTTTCATGAAAGTATTACTGGCTAATTGTTTCACTTTCATTTTCACAGGCCATCTGTCACTGAGGAAGAGATTAAGGAAGCCTTCCAAAAAGCTGGTTTCCGTGTGAAAGCATTCAAGTTCTTCTTGTAAGTATATTATTCATTTCAAAATTTTTGGCATTATTTATACATTTTTCATGGCTGTTAATTTGTTGTGTCCTTCCACATAGTTGGATGTATTACAATATCCTAACTTAATTTACATAGTACACACGCTTTTAGGTGACTTAATATCATTTCTATGTCATGATATCACTATCTCTTTGAAAATATTCAATAATTTCCATTTTGCCTAATTATAGTGATAAATATTTGGAAATGGATGCTTATTTATTTATTTATTTGTAAGGCATCCAACAACAGCCATAGTTGACAAATTACATTGGACAAATAACAAATATAAATAAGAAATAANATTGCTGGCACATTAAGGTATCAAGAACATTATTTTATGAGGAGGTTTGCATTAAAGGACAAGATAAATTCCACAGTTTTGGAAATTTCCGTTTCTTATCCTGAGTCCCCCTTGCCTTTCATTCTATGGTGAACACATCATCCTATAGTGAATTAATTGATATTTATTTTTATTAGTTTTCAGAAGAATTATAACCTTACTCATTCAGCCTTCTTTTCTGAAGCTGTTTAGACATTTTATTTTTGATATTGGTAATGATTGGAGAACCATTTTTTATTATTCTTGATTGAAAAATTTGATAAAATTTTTACACCAGAACATAGTTTCATTCAATGCAGTTTGGAATATTTGGTAATAATGTGATATCTTGAAAGGTACCTTTTACTGTGTTATCTGTCATTTTAAAGTCAGTTCTTCATATGATTTAAAATTTGTTAATATAGAACTGCCATTATTTGGTATGCAGTACTGAGTTAGTTGCAGTACATTTTCAACAATTCTCATTCTAAATCGTTTTGTTCACAGGAAGGACAAGAAAATGGCTCTTATTCAGCTGCCTACAAAAGAAGATGCTGTAATGGCACTTATAGTGAGTATTAATTTCCTATTTGGAAACATTGATGTATCTTTGTTTAGCGAAGAATTATGAATGCCAGAAAAATTAGTAAAACCTGTTATGGTTCAATTCAACTCTTTCTTATTTAATGAAATACAAGCCAGGAGGTTGAATTTAAATAATTTGTTTAAAATCTGGTGATTATAGGATATTTTCTTTATATCAACAATCAATTGCTTAAGTTATTTTTGCCAAAAATAAAGTAAGGCTAAATCCCTATTATTAATTATTTTATGTTGAAATTCTAACTCAGCTAAAGTAGTATACTTTTATCAATACAAACATATTTAATTATGAAAGTAATGAATTTTAGAGATTAGATAGTGCTGCTAAAACTTTCAGTGAATATATTTATCCCAGACATCCTCATCAAAAAACCAGCAATTCAAAAAGATGCATTCAGACATTATGCATCTCAGATTTTTTATTTTCATATTTAATGTAATTAATAATAATATTTCAAAGAAATATCACCATTCCACTTCTGTAAGGATCAAATTGTTCAAAAGCTAGTGATTATATAGAATATTTTGAAGTGTGGGTTTCACATGTGTGGATTATGACGGCAGATCTTGTTTACATTTTCAAAACAGTTCTAAATTGAACTTCATGAAAATTCTGTTGCAAGGATGATCTTGGCTGTTTAAATTCCTTAACTAAGAAACCAAAGAATGCCACTTTTTCTCCCACTTTACTTGCTGGTTGGGTTACAAGTAGTTTTTGCTTATTGATTTTTGTCTAGAATTTTTTAATACCCTCCTCTATAAAGTGTTTGCTGGAAACCACAGTTTGTTACTTGAATGCTTGATTTTTTTCTAGCATTTTTCAGTCCTTACTATCATATTTCAGGTATCTATTTTAAAAAGTGATAGATGTTTTAACATTTGTGATGCCATATCTTCTATCTTTCCTGTATACTTCGATGGTTTTTCTTTGCCTCCTTCAGTTTTTGGGTATTAATCTTTTATAGAAAATATTTTTGTGAGCATAATTTATCATATACTTTTAATCTTGAAGAAACTATATTCTCTCTCTTTATTTCCAAAATTTTTCCTCATGAATTACTATGCATAATCTCATTACAAAGCATAAATTGTGGTCTCATTTTTCTGTTATAAATTTTGCTCGGAGAGTGGAAAAAATATTAGGAAGAAATCCTTGTTCCAAATTAAACTAATTTCATTGAATGGTATTTTCTTTCATCCTAATGTATAATTGGCATTTTATCCTTTTTTTACAGAAAATGCACAATCATCAACTCAGTGAGTCCAGCCACCTGCGTGTCTCTTTCTCCAAATCTTGGATCTAGGAAGAGGCAATACAAAGTGTGCTGAGGGATGGAGGAGGTGACAGTTGCCGGGGCTGATCATCTTCACTTCTCGTGGCCACTTGTTGAGGAGATCCCATCATCTTTTTGGACGTGGAGAAGCCTCTTCACATAACAACAAAGTGGGGATCTTTAATGGTTGAGAGGAATAGGAACTAGCGTGAATTTGGTGCATTATCAGGAGTGGAGCCAGAGTGCAAGGAGAAAATCCTGATGCCAGTGTGGGAAGTCATTGTTTTGCTTGTGTTATGGTGGGTTTTTCAAGAGACCCCTCCCTCTCTCTGGAGATGGGACGACTTGTTAAAGAAATTAATGGAATGCCCTCTTTAGGTATTCACTCGTTTGGCTTTCTCTTTTCATTGGCAAAGTCAGGATTTCTCTCTCGTGCCTCCAAGCTCCACAGGGAACGCTTTTGTGACCAGGAGAATTATTGGACCACTGTGAAAACAAAAATCTAGAGGAAACCGACAAATTTTTCCCGTGCAACGTTTTATGTGTGTGAGAGAGAGATAGAGATGAAGAAGTTGGGCAGTGGCGAGTTATATGAGAAAGGGAGTCTTCTGATGGCTCGCCAGGGGTGGTGAGCATGGGACATGTCTGTACTTGGGAGTGTAAGAATGTTTGTGTGTGAAGTTGCTCTTGTGCTGTTAATGGGTGTAAGGGGAAGGGTTGTGGTCTTTTTTAAGAGCCATTTGTAACCCTTTTTTTTAAACCTACTTGACGGCCATCATAAAAGATGAAAATTTTTTGGAATTGATTCCTATCCTCTTAGGCAACATGGAAAAAGTTGAGAAAATGACGCTGCCCAGGACGTGGCAGTCTGCCTTTGAATGACCAATATCGGATAGGTTTTATGGGGCTTAACTCTTGACCTGCCTGCCTCATTTGCAAGCAGTGCATGTGAATATCACGTTGGTCAATATTGTAGTTTTAAAAAGGTTTCCTTGTCTGCAAGAATGTTAGTTAAAAGTTTTAAAAAATCATCCATAGGTCTTTTTCAAAAAAAGTTTGCAGGAACACATATCGTTCAATTGTATATTTTTTGGTGTCCTATCTTTCTACAAATCCCAAAGAAAAGGAAAAATTAGTTAAAAGGGTATACCCATAGATACCTGTCTCCCCTAACCTCCATATTCTGTCTTGTCGTGAATTCAGAGTTTAAAAAAAGTCTGCTTGCTGCTCACTCTGTGTCAATGGGTCCCTCCTCCCTATGTACCCCACGTGGATCCACCCTACACATCAAGGGTGTTTAGAGTATACAAGGAATATTATCATCAAGATTGATAAAGGAGAAAAATTGTAGGCTTTAGACTTGTCTGGTGTGCTTCAGATATTCAATTTTTTGAGAAATGGAAGATACCAGATGTTTTTAATGTGCTATTTTTGAGAACGTAAGAATTGTCATCGATAGAAATCGTAAATTGTTTTATTTATCTCATATCCCCTTATCTCAACTCAATTTTTAGAAGAATATTTTTGCATCCCTTGACTGAGGGCTATTTAGGATGCAGATGTAAATGAATCGTGTGCCTCAGTGCACTTGATCCAGGGTGGCTGACAGATATGTGGAAGAGACTGCAAAAAATGAAAACTTAGGTGTGCCATCTCAAATACCTGTTAGGATCTCATTTCATTGCAATTTTTCACAACCATTCCAGACAAGGGATCCTTCAGTGCTTATGAGGGGTAGATTGAGCTTGCATGTTAACGTCAGCGGGGAGTTGAAGCCACAGAGATTGCCCAGGGCAGAGGCTGCCATTGGCCAGGGACAATGGGAATTCCAATCTTACTTGAAACTTAAAGGAATCTACTTTTTAATTTTTCTATCCACTCTCTTCACTTCCTTGTCTTCTACCTCTGCTATTCGCCTCAGTGACCTCACACTTCCGAAGGCCAGTTCCACAGATTTAATAACAGAGGGAGCAATGTTGTAAACGTAGATTGGAGGATAACCTGAAATACGTTGTTGTGCTTATGGTTTGGCTCATGAGAAGAAAATGCTGAAGATTTTTTAGTGTACTTGAAAGTGCTAGTTTATAGTTATTAATATCTTTAGAGTTTATATACTTTTTATATAATCTTTCCTTAGCACCCATTGTCTGAAACCCATTTAATCCTCTTGCTAATGGACATAAGGGAAAAAGATCTTGATGAAATTATTTCAGACACTTGATATATGGACTAACTCCTCAACGTGAATGTTTTTAATGATTTTTAGGGAATAATTTGGTTCTGCTATAGTCAGCACTTGTGAAAGTTTCTCGTTCACAGAGAAAAGTCACTTCCAAATCTGTGTGTAATGATTACCTGATCTTGGCATTTAACTTCTTCTTGATAGGATAAAGAACTGCACATTCCCACCATACTTTCTCTGCAAAGGTTGCTCTTGGTATGCCCCAATCTCTTACCTAAATAAAGTAGCTCTCCATATCTAAGTTGCTTTAATGTGTGACTATTACAAAATGATATCTACTATATATAATTAGGACTTATCTGTCTAATATTCATAAATATATAAATATATATATTATTCATGTAAAACTTTATTCTATGTCATCTTGGAGAACAGTATTGTTGTAATAGCTTTAAATTGATTCATGTGAAAAGCATTTAAAATGAGCCACAGGGTTGGTCAGAACCAATTATTCTTTTTTCCTTCTTGAAAAAAAGAAAATATTTTAAAAATATTTAAAACTTACAATAGTTGACAATCACAATTTTTGCAGAACAGCCTTGGACTGGTGTATCTTGATGAACTAACTTCAGTTGAGGGACCGATGCTCTTTTGATTCAAGTGATGGAAGTATTGTGAAACGAGGAATGATGGAAGGGCTTTAAAGGAATTTGTAGTTAGCTTGAGGAGTGGTTACTGGATTTCAGTAGATTGAAAATGTTCACTTTGACTCTTTTCCCCCTTATTTTTTGTACATAAATTTTGACTATGTAATCAAAGCTTTTTCAGTACAGGTCATGTAAGTGTGGTCTTATTGACATATCAGACCTCTAATCTTTTGTGCCTTTTCCAAGATTTGCATGGGGTAAGGGAGGGAGGCCATGTATTTTTTCTCCCACAAATCTATGCTATGTGCGCACATAATAGCAAAAGTAGTTCTTGTAGACTAATACTGTGACAACAATTTGTTCCATTATTGTAAGTGACATTTTATAGTTAAGTGTGTTTTTGAAGTAAGTGGATGATTATTTCAGTATTGATAAGTAGTGGAGTACTAGAATATGTTTTGCTTCATCAGAGCTTTTAAGTTATTTAAGGGTCATTTTACATTGTTTAATTCATAACATTCTCCCTCCTTTATTGCTGTTTATTTTCTTTAAGGATGTGTTAACTCAAATACAGTTTTGGAAATGTTCATATGTAATCAAGTGTAACATCTTTCTGTTCTCTTACCTATAATTTCATCCTTTCGATGGCTGTATTTTTCCTAAAAGCTGTTCATATCATTTTATCAATCTTATCTATCCTATGGCTTTTTGGATTGTCACACAGCCTCTGCTAATGCACTGTTTTGCTCCCTCCCTAATCCCCTGTGACCAAACTGTGGAACGCTTTCTGCCATTGGAATCAACCGATGGAATGGCCGTCAATTATACTGCCACTGTTTGCATCGACCAGCATGCAATTTAGACCCTTCTTCTTCAATCTTTTTATGTTTTCTGCTGCAAACAGCCCTTTTGTGAAGGTAAAGAGCAATCAGATTCATGGATATGCAGCACTCATGTCTGACAAAGTCATCGTCAGCGATTGGTTCTTTGAACAGAGAGCAAATTTTTTGGGTCTTGGGCTGGGTTATCGTGGAGGTGGGACCATAATCCCTACTTTTAAGAATAATTATCAAGAGCTGCGGTTGATTGGCAAAATTCTGATCGTGGGAGGTATGCCAGAGGCATCAAATCTTGGGGGCAGTTTATTAAGTGTAATAGTATATAACAGATATTATGAGAAGTTTATACATATTTTATTATAACTCTTATGAGAAATAATGTTCTTGAGAAAAAAATGGCACTTTGATGTGAGTTTGCCTCATGTTCATGGGATCAAAGAAAAGAGTATTGTATAGTGGAAAAATAATCAGGTTCCAAATATATATATATAGAGAAAACATACATATTTGGGAAAAGTATATTAGAGAATTCTGTATCACTATTACCGCTACTGTTTAGGGTTTCTTGTACCTTATAAGATGTTCTAAACCCCCTTTTGCCAAATGGAAAGTCATGTTTGGGATTGGAGTTTCTGATAGTTGTAATCTCTTTGCACACATCCTATTAATATGTATTTTTTTTGCTACTTTTTCAAATTTGAAACCCATCTTTTGGGCTACATTGTGCATCGTTGAGTATATTTTTTAAAAGATTCCCGTATCTACCTGATAGCGGGATAGTGTTGTTTCACTTTTTGTGTGGGAGCAGGGTAATGGGTGTGAAGAGATATGTTTTATCTTATTTCAAATGTATTGATGATGTTGGTATGGAGATGTGGAGAGCCACATTTTTAATGTTGACCACGATTGGAGCATCAATGCAAAACTATGAGGGGGAGATGAAGGTGGTGGAGTATCATGTTTGGGAAGTGGAAGCCTTTTATACTTGGCCACTATATCGCAACTAGCCTTTTTCACTTCCCTTTTCCAAGCCTTCTTCTTGACCACTTCATCTGACGAATCCACAGTTTGGAAGTTCATTGAAGTTCCACTCTTGGATGTTATAAAAGTATTATATTAGGTTAGCATTTTTGGGCGCACAGAAGTGATCGTGATCTTTATTTTTTTTGAAAGGGAAAAAAGAGTTATCATGTACCATCTACTAAGTTTTATTATTTTTTAAAGCTGTATTTTGCTAAGTGTTAGGGCTTGGCTTAGCTGACCAGGTTTTGAATGCGTGTGAAAATTTTATGTATTTGGAAGTGCGTGCGCGTGTGTGAGTGAACATTTTGGTCAGTATGCCAGAGTATTGGATAAATAAGTTGCCTACCATTATTTTGACCCAAGTGTCTAATTGCAGCATTCTTGAACGTATATATCTTTGTTTTTAAGTATAAACGAATTCAATCTATCATCCATATTATTTTAAGACCATGTACAACACACACTCATGCATATATATATTATTAAGAAAGAACAGGAAGGCTCTGTACGGAAAATAAAAAAAGTTTTTTTCAAGCAATGATTTCATGAGACAGGCATTATTTTTATTCTTAACTGTAATTATAATGATACCCAAAGGAAAATGTGTTCCATGATGAGTTTTTCTGTAATTGTACGGTGATAATTATTGTTGAATACTACATTGTGAAAATATTGTGGCAGACATTTATTTTTTAATCTGTAGAAATCTTATTTATCTTTTTGGATAATCTGGAGGGTAGTAAATATCAGTACAAAATTACTCTCTGAAAGCTTATATTGACTGACATGTTCTCCCAAGAAAACTTACCACGATCAATTTGTAAAGATGTAAGGTACACTCTTAATTTTCCCTTTTGACAGTGAATGGTCTCGCATAGTTTTCCTGTGTCGCTTCTGCTAAGTCCTTATTCATGGCTTTATTTTTAGATATTGAAATTCATAGTTGTTAAAGAATTGAAAGTTGATTCGAAGAATTTAATCCTAGTATGCCGTAAGCATGGTAAATTTGTGTATAATTTGGATTAGGTAGTATGTATATGTATTGTTAAAAACTGCAAAATTCCTCAGAAGCCTTTATCATAGACTCGATATTCACGTTAAATCTTCATTTTTTTACTCCAAATCCCAGTTCTTCCCATTTAAAATTCATCATACTGTCATTTTTAATAGGTAATTTCTTTCCTATTCCTATTTAATGAAGTAAACAATAGAAAACAGGGTATTCCAGCTATGAATTTATGGATATAGCTGACCCATTCTTTTGATGCAAGTTTCTACACCCTAGTTGTTATATGTGCTGTTTCTTAGTGCAAAAACTTTTTTCCCTGTATCATCTTTCTTACTGTCTCTCTATCTCTCTCTCTATCTATCTTTGTACTCTGTCTCTCACTATAGATCTGTTGAAATGCTTTTGTCATAATTGTTTGTTGGTGAGCCTTTAAGTCTGCAGGTTTATCCAAAACTGCCCTTTTCTCCTTACTGTGGGGTTTGTCTTTTTTTCGTCTCATTATAATGGCGTAAAATATTCTGTAACAAACAAACTTTTTATTTTCCCTGTAGATATCTGTAGATTGTTACAAATACTTGAATAGCACTTAGATTGTATCCTTTTTGCTCTTATAGTTCGGGGATAAGAATAATGATCATGTGGGCAGATGTAGGAATTGGTTATATAGTTGGATTAAAAAGCTAGCTAGTTAATAGAAACTGTTTTTGTGTATCTTTGTTTTCTTGTTTTAATTTTTGCATTTGACCTTCACCTTGATGCCCAACTTTTCTATTTGTTGGAATAAGTGACATGATTTATTTTCAATGTACAGTGAAGTTACTGAATTCTATAAATTGAACATAGACTGGCTTCCAATGCTGTGAAGCATGCCGCAGCCCACCTGGGTGTGTGTGTGCCTACTCTTTAAATTTGATTTATTTGAAAGTTAAGTTTCTTCATGTTTGAATCAGGCTGAATATCTTGAAAGCCATATTAACATCATTTCAAGGGCTTTGATCCCCTTTTTGTAGTTAAGTTTCCTGTTTTATCCTTTAATAATACATCTTCAATACTGCTATTTACTACTACTATACTATTTCATTGGTCATTTTCTGCTTCTGTACTCTGTTTTTATAATGTATGTACTGATGAATTAAACCCAATGGGACCTAAGAGTGATTGCATTGATGTGTCTTGTTGAGATTGGATTGTGATGGTCTTTTTTAATGTTGAATGCCTACCAATCAGATGAATACTTTGATCAATTCTAAGAGATGTGCTTGGCATTGATTGAGTTGATTGGTAGGCCATTCTCTGATCTGTAACTTGGTCTTGCAATTGAATAAGGCCATCACGATACATGTCCTTCTCCTGTAGTTCTTACCTGCTCCATCCAATGTAGGAGTATCTCTGCTCACTTGATAACTGTCTTCTCTACACTTAGTTCTGTTCACTCTCTTTCACATTCTTCATCTATGTCATTAGTCTCCCACTTTCTCTTCTGTATTATATTAGCTGGGAATAGCTTATATCCTTTCAAAATTCGGGAACAAATACTACTCATTTAAACTGCATATATAAATGTTTGTGTATATGTACATACAGCACCATCGTAGAGAAGTTAGATTCCTTGTGTAGAAAGAAGAAAAATGAAATTTAATTATGTATGTGATGGGAAGCAGTTGTTTCATTGCATATCATAACTATTGTTTATAAAAGCATTTCAGCAAGTATTATTTTTTTAGAGGATTTGTTTAGAGAATGGAAAGTTTGTGAGCCATAGAAAAGTTAGTTACAGACAGTTTTAAATGAGAATTGATAAGCATCTCGGTTTTCATAACTCATGATCATCGCAAACTGGAAATAATAGTCTGCCCCTACTGTTACAAAATCAGACTTTGAAATAGAAGGGAGATGGAAAAATGTGTTAGAAAACTAGGTTTTGGAATTTGGTGATTTAAGGAGAGATAAAAATGTTAAGAGAATCTGCATTGAGAGCAGATGGCTCTTGTAATTGGTGAGTATTTATTAAACATTTTGTGGAACAAGAGCTATACTTGCACAGAAATCTATCACAGATACGCACAATTTTTATATTTTCCTTTAATTTTAAAGGTTTTTAATTTTAATTCAGTTTAATTTTCCAAAGAAATATGTTTTATGTGCAACTTATTTTTCTGAATATCTATTTGTGGACTATTGAAGAGGTTATTTGGTAACAGAAGGCAGTGTGTGATGTTATGTCACTGATTTAATGCCAAACTGATAAATTCAATTTATGGATGCCATAGCTTGAATAGAAATATTGGATATAAGCCTTTATATGATGGTTTGTTGAGAAGACAGAGTCCATGTTGTTTTCAATTTTGAAATTTTAAGAGTGTATTTCAGTAAATTTTCTGCAGTTTTACATGAAATGCATTATAGAAAATATTAAAGTAATTCCATTTAATTTGTGTATTTATTATATTTGACTTATCCTTCTACTTTCGCAAGCGTCCGTGACTTATGATATAAAGTCTGATAGGTGTTGAAAAATGTTAATTAACGTATTATATTCCAAAAATCGTTTATTGTAGGACTATAATATATAAAACATTTACGGCACTAAAAAAGTCAATCGATTTGCATCATGATGATGACTAAGTAATCTTTAAAAATTGACTAATTTAATATTATCTATGTATTTAATAGTATCCGTTATCTATCCTCGAATAAACGAAATCGAATTGCGTAACGCAGGCATGGAAGTACCGAAGTCTAAAGGTTGCTATGGCAACAGGGTATTAACCGTCAAGTTGTTGCCGTTTAAACAAATTATTTGGCAGATAATTGCGTATTATGTCCTTAGAATTATACTGTAATATCAAATGAAGTCGACCATAGTCCTGGAAGCGTCTCTTACTCCGAGGAAAATGATACATCAGGTAAATATCCTTAATGGAGTGTATGCTATCTTCCTTCAGCCGTCATTATTTGTTCTTCTTCCTTAAAACATTTAGGTCAAGTACCTATGATGATTATATAGCAGTCATTAAAAATATTGGTTTGATAAATGAATTATAGGTAAATATTGCGAACGGGTTCACCAGGGAAAAAAATCATAGCTTTTACACCTATTATCGTGCAATATTTACCGAATTATATTTATTAGGCTACCAAATTCACGCGAAAATGTCACTTTTATATAATTTCTTATTATGTAGTCCCAATTAGCTTCCTCCTACGTTCAATATAATTTAATAATTGCGTAATTTCATTTAGAAAGACATAAGCATCCGAGAAGACATTTTATTAGGATATTTAATGGCTACAACAGGCTATTTACTAGACATTCAATGATTACATTTAATGCTACGTTAATGGTATGTATCAATTCTGTCTACTTCTCACAAATATTTTGCATGTTATAAAACTGCTGATTATGCAAAATTTTCCGAGTTGGACAGTCTCAACTACATTCGATTGTTAATTGATCAACATTGATAACATCTAAGGTCATCTGTTAAATAGCAGTATTTTTGCTTAATTACAGTTTCTAATGTAAATTATCTCGCATAAAATGTCACGTCGTACACATGCTTCTCTAGGGAATATCTTCCCCTTTTATAGCAGTGGAAACGAATTTATATTAGGTTGCGCACAGTTACATAGTCTAAATTGGGATTATTACTCGCTTTAGATTGTAAAATCTTTGTTTGAAATCATCGAAGGACAGCCTAAGCCACGCTGTTTTCTAAGTCATTACTTTATCACGGTAAAGAATGTGGTTTCTATTAGAAAAATGTATTTCACGATTATGGTTGGAGGATTGTGAAAAAGCAGAAGATGCCGTGATGTTTATCATCTTAATAATGCGTCACAAATAGATTGAACTCAGAAGAATGTTTAAACAGTCAAGTTATGTGATCGAATCAAAGACGTTTCGGTAGCAGTCGAAACGTGTCTGCAGCGGAATTTCGATGCTATTTTGTTTTGGTTTGGCACCATCTGGCGGTGAAGTCGAAAAGCATTTAATGGTAAGGAAGTTCGACACCGAGTAGCATCGGTTGTGAAGTGGGTGGTTGTTCTTTGCGTCAGGTTTGCATCTTCGGACAAGCATGTCGTCCTCTGTTCTTGGTGATTACGGTGGCGGAATGTGAATGGAATCTCTGTGTGGCTGCCATCATCACTGCTGTCGATAGTTATCACGAAAGAATGTGGACTCCGACGAAGTCCAAGAAGTATGGCGTGGGTGAGTAAGTTATACCTATTCGTTGTTCTTAGAAGTTGTTCAACTTTTTACTCAGTGTCATTAGATGCGTTTAATGACTGTTTATTTACACCGCACCGTTTCTTTTCTCGTGAAATTTACTGCTTTTGAAAGATCCGCGTAACATTATCAGGTGTATGACTTGGATGTAATGTGCGCTAAAATGACGGGATTTGGTTTACCGCGCTCGTGATTTTTATTTTCGGTTTTTTAAAGAATTTCTTAATTTGAATAACCGCGTTCGGCCTTCAATGCGCTCACTTTCCAAGTACTTTTTCTTCATCTCCGCGCTTCTCTGCGTTCCGCGCTTCTCCCATTGTCCTTCCCGGTCCGTTTTCCCGCTCCCTCGCATTCTTGTCATGCCTATCCTTTTGTATGTTAAATCGGAAAATTTAAAATGCCGACAGCGAGTGCGCGGAAAATATTTATTCTTGATGAAGTCTCAACTTTTGACGCCGGAATGTTTATTTCTCAGCTGATCGCTGAACTGATACATTTCCTTTCAACCCCGCGATGCTATATTTACGTTTTTAAACTAACGCGAAACAGTGGTCCTGTTTTGAAAGTGACGTTCCGCAAGAAAACTTGTCGACACTTAACCCGTAGTACTAGACATTTCCCCGTGTATTTGTCTTGTATACGAGCTTTCTAGTTACTTTCGGCCTTGCATCAAATTTTAATTGATCGGATGATGAACTTTTAAAATAGTTTTATAGAGACGAAAAGTAAGAGTGAGCTTGTAAAGCTCCTCAGCAGTTACGTCACAAATATCATGGTTTTACACAATCTGTCAATCGCCGACTTGAATTATTTTGTTTTTTGTTAAAATTAGTAGTCCGCATTGTATCTTAGCTTCATCGCTAGTTCAGGGAAATATACTTCCGGAATTTTTCACAGTGTTATACTAAGTGTTTAGCAACCCCGTAGTTGCCTCAACGTTTGTCATCAATTTGGTCGTTGACTCAACATCAACGAATCAATTGTCGTCGACTCGTAAGGAATTCTGAGTCATGAGCGATTGAAGTCACTTGATAAATGTGCGGAATTTTCCGAAAAAAAAAGTACCATAAATTTTGCAGAATGATCCCGCGAATCTTAGTAGGTGCGCCTCCTTGTAGACGTCGGGAATCGCGAGGCGTCGTCTTCGAGGGGGCGGGGCCATCCGCCGACGGAAGTAGGGACGGGTGGAAACGACCGGATATTGGACGTGAGCATCATAGGAGGATTCTTAAAGGACACTTCCGACGCGCCACGGAGTCATGTGTAGCTCGATTCTCAACACAGCGGAAGCGAGCGCAGAACACGCGGCTTTCCCATATCGGGGAATGTGTTTACCTCTGTGAAAGGGGAACGGTGGAGCTTGAGGCCTGCGGCGGCCTTGCGGACGACTACGAATGCCGGTGGCCCACATAGTGCACTGCCCAAGAAAAGCCTCAATTTGGCGGGAGAAATCCGTCACAGTTTTTCGGCCCTTCTGGATACCCTCCAGTTTTCGCCTTGAGAGAAGGAATGACGTCCGATTGTGCTGGAATTCCGATGCTTTCGGTGTGCAAGAACAGAATCCAGCAGTCTCCTTTCGCTCACCTCAACATCTTACCATGTTAGAGCCTGATCGATACACTACCTCACGTTTGTGGTCGCGCAAACTCGATATTGCTGCTACAAGTCGGTTGCCTTAGTGTAAGTTCGGGCGCAGCCTTGAAGGTAACTTCATTGAATGATACCGGTTCCGTCGGGGAATGCGTCGGACCGTTGTTTCTGCAGTCTTGGGTTCGTGTTATTTCCCATTGCTTTGAATTGATGTCGTGAGGGGTTGAGGCGCCCTCTGTCTCCTATGGATCCTCGCCATTCGTCGCATCTTTATATTCGGATCGCCCCCACTCGAAAGTTCAATGGCGCTCTTTCCTTTGTACGCTAATACTAGAATTGCTCCGCGGAATGACTCTCCGTGGATAAAAATCTGTTACATGGAATTAATTTGTTAAGTGACATGTGTTACGTGTTATAGCACCCTTCATTCGATTCAGTAACATTTTGCTCAAACCCTAATGTAAATATAATTATAATCGTACCACCATAGCAATTCAATATAAAACATGTAGTATTCATTCCACGGAATTGAATAAATATGGTGTGCAATCAGTTCAAATAATTGAATGCCAAGGTAATTTTATCTCAAACGATACTTATGTAATTTATGAAAATATGACGTTAATTTATTAGAAAAAATCAACTATAAGAGGACTTTTTTGCTTTTAGAGAGCGTTAAAATTGTGTAGAGGTCATCTTACGTTTTTAAGGTAGTTAAAGAGCTGCCCATTGAATTGTTAATGAATGAATTTAATAATGTGTCAGGTTCGAAAGTTGGAGACATTTTTGTTCTCGGGTCATGAGAGATTTCTTTAAGAAAATAAAGACGAGAAAAATATGAAAACCATCTACACTTAATACACCATGATATTTTAGACTCTCTAGAACATATTTCTTTCGATAAAAACTGAATATTTTTCATTAGTTATCTACGAGCCTATTTTACCTTTTAAATTCGCAATAACAACAGAAAAGTGAGAATAATAGTAGGTGGTCAGCAAGAGACAGTATTTTATGAAACCTTCTAATGTTTCGTCGATATTTATTAGCGATTTATACGCGGAAGTTAAATCCCATGGTAGTAGTAAGAGCCTTCCACGATTTAAAAAGATCATAGAAATTCAATCCTCGAGCATTTCTAGCGGTAGACTTTCTGATTTATTAAAGTCAAACCTGGAAAAGATTGAAAAATAAAGTTTCGTATTAACTTCAGAGTGTCAGTATATAATGGCTTATTCAAATTTTAAGTACGCGACCTCCAGTTCTCGAGTTATAGGCAAAAGTACTCGTACAAAGAGGGAAAATAACAAGTTTATTATGATTAAGAGATCGTTCGATTTCTGAAATCATGGCCTGTCGAAGAATTCACGACGGAGTTCTGTAACTTCTCGTTATTTCCTTTTTGGGACATTGTGATCACGTCAGTAAATGCCTAGGCATTTATTTGATTGATTTCCTGTTGGTAAAAGTTGTTGTTTGATTGATTTCCTGTTGGTCGTAGTTGTTGGCAGCGTATTCATTATCTCAACCAAAATAGTTAAGATTAAAATACTGTGATCAATTCATCGGTTATGGATTGATCCATGTGCTCCGTTATCTACGATTAAAATCATTGAATACTAATAATATACTGTATTAATCCTTCTTTGGAGAAGGAAAGAAAATTAATGATTTTTTTTAAGATTACATATTTTAAACAGCTATTTCCTCTACTCTAGCGGATCATCGCTGTGATTGACAAAATTTAAGTCTACTAATCAAAGTTAAGAAATTTTGAAATTGAATAAAAATTTAAGAATTGATGAAATAAATTTAATTTTTCGTGAAACAGTGAATCACTGCATTAAAATGTGAAGCAGCGCTATCAAATCTCTTGATTAGAAATCCGAGCGTTTGCATTAAATCTAAAATACCTATAATGAATATCACAGCACTTGGAGCTTATGCTTTCATGATGTAATTGGTAAAAGGTGTGATGGAGGAATCATGTTAATAGGCGTCTTGCGTATTGGGCGTTGACTGATTAGAGCAACGTTTAAAACAAAGAAACCCAATCCGTATCCTCCTGTGGGCCATAATAGCTCCTCCAGAGATGTCGCGAAAGGTATACAAATCCCGAACTTCTCTGTGTTAAATTTTTAATAAATCAAATACCTTTCTTAAGTTTCTTTACGATTATTTCTAAAGGTATCTTAATTGAAAGTAGTGATTCATTTTATATGGTATATTCCAATTGAAAGGTGTTTTTCCACTTCGGTAATCTAGGTAAGGACGGAAATTTGTATATCACTCTCGGGATATTTGCTTAAGAGCCGCTCGGAATTTGATGAAGGACTGCATGAGGCACAAGAATCGCCAATTGGACTATTCTGATTCGAAGAGTCGCTATGGAGATAATGATAATGATAGTGATTCGCTCCGAATCAAAATATCGTCTCTTTAAGTACTTGAAGATAATTACAAAAATAATGTGGAAGTGTTTCACGCTGTGGATCTTTTCCCTAAATTATTCACTTCACGTTTTTTTTACTTTCACAACTCCTGCAAAAGTTTTCTTCTCAGTTTCCGCTTGCTCTTCCATAGACTTTTCTCCATTGCAGTGTAATTGGCAGTAAGTTAGTTGGAAGAATAAACTTTATAGACTCAATTTTGCCTAAGTCGTTGTCACTATGATGTTTATTATTTGACATTAATGACCTTCAATTGAGATCTAAAGAAAGTTTCGTTCAAAGTCACCTCGACGTTCATCCATCCAGAAAATATTGTGGTTGCAAAATATCGCAAAGCGGTCGTAGTCATTTTGTCCTATTTGCATTACGTATTCAGAAAAACTTTAAACTTAAAATCTTAGCTCATTTGTAACGATGATGGGTAGCTTTATGGTGGCATCTTCAGTTACTCCTGCCATTCTTTTATCGCCCTCTTAACCTTTTAACCCCGATCATTTCCTTTTACTTATCTCTTCCTCTCTCCAATCCTCATCCAAACTTTTCCACGAGTTGGACCCGAACTTCGGGATTTGCTACGCTCAACCCTCTCATCGGACTTCATCTGTTTTTCTCTACGTTCTCCTTCTGGCGCTGAAACTCGCTTCCTCCGCACTGCCGACACTTCGCCTCCGGTCTACGTTAATAAACTCCGTTTTACTCGTACTTAATTTCATTTCTTCGAAAATTCTAATTTCTCTCAGAAAACGGCTGCGTGGGCACTCTCAAGCCCCGTTAACGTTTTTCGCTCATTCTGCGGGATTCTCCGTCGACGGGTAAATGAATTACATGAACGAGATCGTGTTCGCTAACTGATGCCCAGAACTCTTCCGGGTGGAGGTTTAATTAATTTTATCTCTAACCTATGGCAGTAAATTCGTTACTCAGTCGTCAATTTGCCAACTTTTTGGCATTTAGCGCTGAATGCGTTGCGGTGAAGAGGACCTATGACTGACGTACGCTTTATGTGTATTTCTAATAGATGATTTCTTTCGAGTCATTAAGGAACACATTCGTAGAGAGTAAGAGAGAGATGGTTATATGAAAGAAATCAGGGTTTATCCCGCAACTCCCTTATCTTCAGTGAGATCAGATTTTAGAAACAAGCTCAATAGGAAATGAAATCGTAGACATTTTTATGGTGTATTTCTCCTAATCTTATATTTGTATGTATAGTTAGCGTCACGAGTTCGTCAATGAATTAAAACTATCAAATGCCCAAGTACAAGATTCCCTATTCGGTTTCTTAAATTCTCAAACTATTTAAGTGTGACTTTTGTTATTCTTTTTCTTATTTTTAAAGTGGAAAACAGCCTAAGATGCTTGATGTACACCATTGGTTGCTAAACTTTTACACATTACCTCTTATTACCCACCGCCCTCCGTTATACTATTGTTGATAGTAGTCTCTACCGTCTCTATAACTTAATTTAGCGCTCGTTTTAGGAAATGTATTTATAATAATAATGTTCATTGATACAATTATAATTTAGCCATTCGAAAAATGTTTCATATTGTTGCATAATTCCCAAAATCCCTTTATCATCTCTTTTTATCATCTAACCGCCCACCCGAAAACTGATACCGCCCGCTAATGGGCGGTAGGGACTTCTACTCGAGGTCTTGATAGATTTCAAACTTTTACGCCGATTAACAACGATATAACACATATTCGAAAATTTTAAAAAGCTCATCAGACTGACATTGCTCTTATGCATCTCTGGATGAAATTGCGTTGCCGTAAGTTGTGCCATTTCCTTGCAATTGATTTTTACAGATCAAGAAAAAGCCGAGCCACGAAAAGTGCCGTTTTTTGTGTACCTTGGTTTAAATATTTCTACACAGTAAATTTAGTTCTTCGTTGCCATCAACAAAAAAAAATTCCAGGAAAATAATATAGAATTACATTTACTTTGATGTAAATATTGTTCTTATGCGTTGAGTATTAAGCTCGCAGTAAGTTAATAAAATCCAGGGGCACATAATTAAATATCCGATAGTAGGTTAGAGACCATTGATGTGCACTGACGCATGGTTTCCTGTACTTTGCCCGCACAATGTGTTCATCAGTTTTGCCGTTCGTTTTGAGTCCGTTTTACCTGTATTCTATTATTGTGTTCTTTCTCCATAAATATTCTCTCCACTTTGGATCTCTTCAAGCCCTAGTCCTATTCTTTTCTAGATTCTTCTTTATTTGATTAATTTGATTGAAATATACCATTAGCCTATTTCAAAAGTTTTATTTATTTTATTAAGACCACAATTAATATATCAGCTGATACTAAAACTATTAGAACAGTTATTATTGCATACGGCTTCCTTATGATTATCCTTCACCTAAAAGCTATCCCATGCACATGGTATTCTTGTGGCCTGAGCCCTTCAAACATAAGAAAAGATTTATCAGCGTGAAAATAATATCTATTTTTTTTATTTTCAATATTTAAATAAGTCAATCAGAATGTAATGGTACACGGCTGCATTTAAGACAAGATGTACACCATTGTTTACTCGTAGCCAACCTTGCGGTTACCGCTAGGCGCAAACAGTTTTGTATATCTAATTTAAGTTTGTGATATCTATTCTAAGTCAGCCAAAACACAGATCGGATATTGCGAAAAGTAGAGAAAAATCAGGGGGACCATTGTATACATAATTTCTACCCGGGTCCGATTCAGCCCTCCAAACCACAAGAGTACACCAATAGCTCGTACTCACATTTACTAGATTAAAATTTCTGACGTTTAAAGAGTAAAATTTTTATCGAATATTTGAATATTTTCTGTTCAGAAATTTTAGGCAGATTCATTGACCGAATCAGCGCTTTGATGTCAGGGTCATAACCGGCACCTCGTTGACTCAATTCCCGTCATTCAGATTCAGAGCTGGGTTCCTCCAGAAATAAGTCATGTCCTACGTCACCGCGAATCGTGTAATTGAATATTCATGTCTCGCTCCAGAAATTCCACGCTGCTCTCCTTCCGGAAACGCCACGAGGCTTTTCAAGGAAGATTGCTCCTGCGAAATGCATAGCTCTTTCCCTTCGCCGCGCCGTCAAAGCCCATTTATGGAAGGTCTTCAAAAAAATCGCTCTTTGATGGATGTGCTCCGCTTGAATTCATCCCACTCGAGGTGCGTGGATTCCGGCAATTGGCGCACGCGTGCGTAAAGAAGTCGCGGGTGAAAGTGTAAAGAGTTTTGAAGATCCCGAAGAGAAAGGTAGCCGTGGCCGTTGACTCGTGTCATATCGGGGTCAGTGGGTCAAGTTAGCATCGGTAATACGGGGAGTCCGATGGACCTCGGCGAAGCATCCGATTCAACGAGGAAGTCCTCGTCTTTTTGTGTACTTTCTCTGAGAGGGAGTGGCCGCTGAAGAAAGTCCTCCTTGTAATCGTCTGGTGAATATCCTTCTCGGAAAAATGAAAGTCCGACAGGTTGCTGGATTTTCCTGCGATGTTTCGGGAGTAAATTTTGCGGAGAGGAAATTTTCACCTTTACTCGTTCAACGTTTCAAGCTTTTCTTTCATCAAGATTTATAGAGGCAGGTGTCATTCAGTAGCGAGGTTGTTGATGTTTCTAATGTAGCGTCGTTATTGCTGAGTTTCCTTTGCATGAGTCTTTCTTCTCCATGATTGCGTTGTCTTCACCGCTTGGAATAATTAGGATAGTTAAAGAATAATGCATTTGCTAGTTTGTGGTGAATTATTAAAATTAAAATTCTGTAGTTTATGCGAAATTGTGTGGAATTCTCGCAAGAAATGCCCGTTGAAAATTATTTTCCGAGAAAATATAATGATAATATGGAGAAAAGAAAGAATTTGTAAATTTTCCACAATATATCTTTCTTTTCTCCATATTCAAGGCTTTCCACAAAGTAACGTCTGAACATTTACACTTCGCAATGATAATATATCGTTTTTGGCGATTGATAGCCAGTGCGATCCATTTCTTCTCAATTCTTTCTTCTTGGTCCCAGTAGTATTGTTAAAAGTGCTTCGACAGCTTACGTCATTTCGCACGTAAGCTCCCACCGGGGATCGAACCCGGGACCGCTTTCACCGAAGTCGAACGCATTGCCCACTTGGCTATCCGGAAGCCTTTTTGGTCCTTTCAAACAGTTACTTAAAATATTTAATGTGAATATACCTTCTTACCCTATAATGCGTAGCTTGTATTTAATCTTTTCAGTTTTCTGTTCAATTTGTTTCTATTTATCAGCTTTTTCTGTGTCGATGGTATCAAGTTTGGAGGTTTCCTAAACTTTAGGCCATGTACAACTTTTGGAATCTCCCGCACTGCGATTTTCGGCTTAATAGTTAGCGGTTGAATAATTTGCTCTCTTTTATCATCTTCTTCAGCTCATCTAAGATTTGTATTTCAGTGTAAAGTAAAGCCATGTCGACTAACTTGCATATTTAGAGTAAAAAATATCTTCATTCAGTTATATTCATAGTGAGAACAAGTATAAAGTGAGCACCTTCTCCGTTTTAATGATATCGAATCGATATATATCTTGTTGCATATGTGTATGACGGCCTCGGCGGCGTAGTGGTCAGCGTGCTAGCATAGCAACGCCGAGTTCTCGGGTTCGAATCATGTTTGTGTTCGTCTGTTCTATGTTGATCGTAAGAAAGGTCTCATTAGACTAAAATTCGCCTAGATAAAGACGTGGTTATTATTATTACGATATCTTGTGCTCTTTCTTTCTTCACAGCCTCTATTTTATTTCATCGTTTCGCCTTAAATTTGCTTACTTCGCCTGGTGAAATTTTGATCAGTAGAAAAAGGATAGATATTGTTATTATGCTGTTTTTTATTAACGGAATTAAATCCCCTTTCTTAAAGTAATGTTTTATTTGAGGCGAAGATTAGAGATATTTGTAAAATTGTATGTTGGATCCTCTTTGCCGTCAGGAATAGAAATTGGTGTTGGGCCTTATTAGATGTTTTTCTGGGACAAGTCAGCTATCGGATCGCCATTGAACGTTATTATATGGTTAATGTTAGCGTTAATGGCAGTGAGATGTTCTTCGAACATTCTTCGGCTGAATAGAGAAATTATCTCACCTTAGGCCATCTCGATTTCTCAAGAAGAGCAAGTAGGGCGAGGATTTCAGATTCACAGATTTGATCGATTTGGGTCTTCCCTCCTTGCCCTTGAACTTGAGGTTCTGCTCGAGGTCGTAAAAACTTCCGTCGCTGAATCGTTTCTAGCGCTTATCTCTCTCTGGGTTCCGTCACGGAGCATCAGTAGTTTAAAAAGTGAATTTATTGTATTGCCCGCAAGAGCTGCTGCAGCGAGTTTTGCAGGACTTGTTTCGTAGCCGTAAATTCTGGTTTTAAGACAACAAAATGGAAAAGAACAGACAATTGAAGTGTATCACAAGTATAAATACGCTAATCTTGATACATTGCGTCATTAAAATTTCTACAAAAGCTTATCAGTGACATTTTCGCGCAATTAAAATCTCTTAGATGGTATTGCAAAGTGCATGTTTATTCTCTTTTCACTCCATGGGATAAATGTCGTTGATAGTAAGGTTTTAAAGGCCACTTTCATGTACTCAACGTTTATACTTGCTTTCTCCGTAAGTGCGGATGATAGGTGTGAAATTTTACTCGCTATCATTCTCACTGTGTGAAGTACTCAGGTATAAACTATATGAAAATGAACTGGTACAAAAATGGCATCTTTTTGTCACCTTTTAGATCGTCCTCTCTAAGGGAATCAACTGAGAATATTTAATTTCCTTGAAATTGATGCGTTTTATTATTTTTTAAAACTATTTAACGAGATTATTTCTCAAATATGAAGTGCTTATTAGTCCTAATTTCGCTCAATAGAGACGTGTGTATGTATGTATTTGAGGAAGTTGAGTTCGACATAGTTCTATAAATTAGTAAAATGGATTAAAATATTGCTTCGTGACCATCTAAGAATGAGGATATATCGTGGCATCCTGTAAGAATATCAATGGACCTTATTTAAATCGTTTGTACAGAAATTCAGTCGCGAAAAATTTCGAAGACTGTGGAATTACGGATAATTTCTTAGGATTGCCCTAAATAAATCCCATATAAATGGGGCTGCGGTAAACATCACGCGCATCTGTTCTGCGTGTAGTCTAAAAATCGAAGTGGTCTCTCGTACAAACGTTTTCCAATGTTAGCAAACTGTTCACCTAACATATTCGTGAAGAGACTCTTTTCTGTTCGAAAATTTGAAGAATATGCTTTTTAAGGTAGTAGTACTTTTTATGCGCTTCGACAGCTAAGGCCTCTTTTTGCTTTTATAAAGAAAAAGAATGATTGTTTTGGTAGCAAGTTATTCAGAAAAAAAGTTAACATTTTTTCACATATTTAAGTGATATTTTGTCAACATTTACACACCACCTTTAACTGATTATAATACGATATTTTGATTCTCTACATTTTAGTTGATTTTAGTCAATTATTTATGATTATTAGTGTAATATGATTATCATGTAATATCGTATCTCCCGAGGTTAGGCGGAAGAGAGACCATTTTGGCCCAGCCTCACCGTAAGAGCAAATAATAATAATTGCATTAGTCGTATAGCAAAACCAGACTTATGAAATAATATTTAACTAGACTACGATGAGAGAAAAGCAACGATTATCAATAAAACTATCACTATGTTAAATGATATCGTGAAATGGGATGGTAATCAGATCGGTCTTGGGAAAGGATTTAATAAAGTCGAGAGAATTTGGGAGGAACGTTTGGTTAGAGAAAGACGGGAATGTAGAATGAAAGCAAAGTCCGTTTCATCTTTTGGAACTCGAGGGAAATATTAGGGAAAGTAAGGTATTGAGTGTAATTGATACGAACTACCCGTACCCCCTTCTTGAGTGGTGTATTCATGCAGTGGTGTAATTATTTCCTAATTAAAGACAGAGTTTTATCCCCACTTATTAATTTTTTCTTGGAACTTAATTATTAATTAATTAGTTAGGTGTAGGAAGGGACTCATTTCTCACTACCTCCCCCAAATAAAGACACCATTATCACTTCACGGAACACCATCAATAATTAATAATGAAATCGTAATTTCCGCTACATTTTTTTCTAGCCGATTTCGAACCACAAAAAAGCTTAATGACGGAGGGAAACCGATATGTTCCATGATATATTTTGGTGGAAATTTTAAATTTCTTCTCAGTGGGTAAATCATTTATGGCGGAATGTGAAATAAATTTGTTAAAACTGGAGTGGATCCCTCGAGATCTTTCTGCGCACTAATGCGGGCCAGATTTACAGGAAAAAATATTATTATAATTCACATTGCGTGTTCTCTACGGAAAATGGTCTTGTGTTCGGAGACATGGTCTTCAAAAGAGACACTCGGGGCCGAATTCTAGTTTATATAACAAAATTACCAGAATTATGAATTTCGCCGTCCTCGGAAAATCCCTCTCTCAAGGACGAAACAGTGGTCCTTTTCTGCCCTTTGCGGAGTGAATGTGGCTGCGGTGGAGGTTGATAAGGAACCACTTAGAGAGGCGGATGCGCTCTCTCTCTATTATCTCCCCCAAATATAGAGGACTCTCTCTTTCTCTGGTTCACGTGATTTACTCCGATGCCTGTCCCTCTTCTCTCTTAATTGGGCCAGTCCTTGGGCGCTCCCCGCACTGATTACGACCTAAGTACACGTTTCGGAAGCGGTATGGAAATTATAGTGTACCATGACTCGCTTGACGCGACCACTGCATATCTCCTGTTGGACCGTCTTGTTTATACGATCGTATCCATGGGTTACGTAAGGGTTTATCACTTACTTTGACCTGATTGATACTGTCAGGCTCTTTGGGTAATGGATTGTCCCTTCCAGGGTATTAGGTTTTAGGGTTCGAATATTTCCTCAATCAAATCCCACTCATGACAGGATGTTTGCATGAGAAAAGTATGAGATAAATAGATGATGTTATGTGTCAGGCTAAAATTGACTACATCCGTTATAATTTGATAACGCTTTGGGAAAAAATGCCACATTTCCTCCCAAACCATAATATCTCATTGATGCAAAATAAAAACTACGTTTGATCCTATTCAATGGCAATGTTTTGTTTGAATACATGCGGTAAACAACAAGATCTATATGATATATTTGTTATTTATTAAGTAATCCTTGGTATTTATTCTGTTTACTAATTCTTTGCGATTATCAAATATTATTATTTAAACTTCGATAGTCTAATAGTAAAATAAGTTTCACGTATGTTTTCGTGGTGCTTTTAAAGGGAAGGAGATTGAATCAGTCGACATTTTTCGTATGAAATTAATGTAGAAATGTTTTATCTTCAGATATAAATTTACTTATTTATTATATTATTTACTTATTCATTTATTTGCTTACTAATCTACGTCTAAGTTCATTCCCCGCAAGCCGCCTTTCGGCTCATGGCAGAAGTATATCTTGCATCTAAAGACATGAGTTAATATTAATCTCATAGTTCCAAACTAAGGGTTTTTGGCCTTGGTGCAAGCTTTGTGTATTTCTTTATCACTTCACGTTTTTACTGAATTGTTTTGTACAATCACACATTTCTTTAATAATATTTAACTTTGACTCTATGGGATAATGATGAGCCTTAGTAGATGTAGATATCTAGGGTTACCATAGAAAACAACGTACTCCAAATACATAAAATATTTTTCAATGATTTCCTTGTCAAATAAGACGGCATATAAAATTTCCATCATTTAAGAAGTTTAGAGTACACGACAAAGAGCTCGGATTAAGATCTGACAGCGAAGCGTTTCTTCGATTACTTTACATCCATTGGATTTTCCATGAGGTCACGGCATTTTAATAGCTTATTTGAGACTATTAGGGCCCTGAAATTAATGTTACTCTAAAATTTGTATGAAAGGAACTTGCCAAAAATCACCCTCTCTCCTTGGGAAGTTTCCAGATTAACCCCTGCTTAATGTCAATCTCTTATCGGACTATGACTGCTTCAGTTGGATGAAGCCTCTTGATTCCACCTCTTGTGTAGTAATTTTCAGCTCCGCAGAGGTCATCGGACGTCGCAAAATACCGGGATGTGCAGGAGCTTCAATGGCGCTAGATTAAAGTTATATTTCCTCCGATGGAGGATACTCATAACGAGATTAAGACCGCGAATTTTCGTCTCTCTACGAGTCCTTTTTCACTCCACGCGTCGCAAAATTTTTTCCTCTTCGCAGCGTCCCCTCGCAGACGGGAAAACTAGATTCCCGACCGCAGCAAATAATCTTATTTTTCGACTAGACCTCTCTCTTCCCTTCCTTCGCAATTTAATTTCGCTCCGTCGGAAGGGCGAGTATCGGCATCGAGTTATACTGCGAAAAGAATGGGGGCGAATGGGCTTCATCCCCGCGGTGGCTCCAGCGTCCCCTCGACCTCTCCTAATTTATTTCCGTGAAGAGGGGCCATGTGGAGCACTTGAGTCCGTCACTTAGTCCCGACCCAGGAGGAAGCAGGAAGGCGAACCTCCTTTTTTTCCCGCAAAATGGGGGCGAGAGAGGTGGGTGTTGTCGCGTCGCCATCAAAGATCCTTCTATTTGTTTTCTCCTCCGTGAAGCGTGGGCGAGTGAAGAGCCTTTGTCCTCTGGTCATCCTTCGCGATGGACCAAAAGGCGAGTTCCCACCGGATGACGTCATCCTCGTGAATGAGAGGAAATTGGGCGTGATGGGAGGGGGGATCCGTGAAAACAAAAGCGATTCGAAGGAGCGTAAGAAGGTCTGCGGGGACGGTCGCTGTTGTTCCAAGTGCGGGGATAAAAGGGATTTTTATGTTCGAGGCTCGTTGTTCCTCGATGGGTCCTTCCCGCCTTAAAAATAGCCAGCACGTATGTAGGGCGTTTAAAAGTATTCGAGGAATTTTTTTATTGCAAGAGGTCTGCATTCGTGCTGTAGTCATCCAGTGTGTTCTATGCCTACCGTTTTTTAGTCATCCAGCGTATTGTTTCACTTAATGCATTCCTCGGCGATTCTCAAGCCTTATGCTAGTGTTTGATTTAGTTTATGAAATTTGTCATAATTTTCCATTTTTAAGACTTCGTCTTTGACAAGCAAGGTAAAAGAAATTACACTTAAAGAGCTCCCCGATCAATTTCTTCAGTTTTATATTTCTACGTGCACATATTCATTATGTTATTTCATAATATAATATATTGGATAAAAGAAGATACTTTTTTGGTTTCGATCTTGCCGTAATAGATATTATCCTTACTATCTTTGTGGGAATTTTTCTCAATTTTACATTTATTGCCTTCTCATTGGCTATTGATTGAATGATACCCTGCGAGCCGTAAGTGGTGTATGGCAGGAGCTGTGTTAACGCCAAAATCCTTACCCAATCTTCCTTGTTACCTTCTGTGATGCTAAGCTGAAAGAATGACGTTCAAGTCGTACTCGGTCTAGAACTAAAATCTATATCCAGGTGAATTTTTTTCTTTTAAAGACAAAATTTACGGACCTCTTGCTTCGTTTATATGAAGGAATTTTCGTAACATTTCCGCTTGGATGATTGATGAATCATGACTACAAAAAAAGTAGTCAAGAGGTAGTAGAAAAAAGTATAATCTGACACTTAATGATGACTGCAATGTTTAATCGCTAATTTTCGCTGACAAGTAAACTATATATTTATTCCGCCGGTTTTTCAGATCTACGAAAAATTCCATCGCAAAAGAATTTACCCATAAAAGTGTGGAAGAGATGCGGCACGGTAGTTCAGTGGTTAGAATACCTGCGCAGAAAGTGGGAGATCTGGGTTCGAGTCCCACTCACGTCGCTATTTTTCACACCTATTATTCCTCGGTTTTCAGCCACACGGCTCTTCCGTGCTATGTTATTCACCTTTCCCTACCATTTGAGATTTGACTATGTTACATATTTCTGCTATTCTTTAAACTTTCTCGTGCATACATTTGAATTCGACTAAGGTGGACAGCTTTTAAAAATGAATTGACCGTTCTACCTGCTCGTTTTCATCGTTTCAAACAAATTCATTATATTCAGTGTGTACCTCACAGGAAGACATTTTAAAGATTTTTTTCAAGATGTTGTGCCTAAAGCAATCAAAAATAACTTTTCAGGAGAAATCGTAAATTTCTTCAATTTTTTACTATTACTTCGATTTTTATCGTTCAAATATTGCTTTCATATATAAATATTCATGCTGTTAGGTTTGTTTTGATTATGGATTCCTCTTTAGCGATTCTTTAACATATAAATTTGTTCTCAGGAAATAATAGAACCCCGATCCTTATATTTCATATTCGGAAATCTTACATTGAGGATCCTATTTGTATAATTTCATTAATAATAATAATAATAATTTATTTATCACAAACAGGTTTAAAAAAAACCAATTACATGTGATTTGATAGAAAATAAATAATAGATTAATAAAAACACATTAAAAATACAAAAAAGAACATAATAAAAAAACACAAAAAAGAATCAAGAAAAAAGAAGGCAAAATATACAATAAAAGGAAAAATCATCAATTAAACAATGTAGCATGTAGTTTTCGTTTAAATGAACCCAAAGTGTCATTAAAAAGGTCTATACTGCTATTCATACTCATGACATTGTCCGTTAATACAACTGGGGAATAAGGTTGGATGACTATAGCGTGTGTAATATCACGTAACCAAAATACATCGTAGTAGAGAATTTCCTTATCTTCTATTTCTTTTTCGTAATAGAGTTCCGATTCGTTATTCTCTGAGCCTTAGGAGATGTAATCGGTCCCACGCACTGTTGGGCTAGAGAGCTGGAAAGCCGAGCTTAACAGCCCTGATATTGGAGAAATGGTAGACTTAAACAGTTTCAAATCATGATGGAGACAATCTAATTTAGCCTCTCTCTGCAAAGCACTGCCCACTGATGATGCGTGGAGAAAATGAAGGGAACTGGAATATGCTTCCAACTGGACAGTTTTCTTATGCAAAGAGAACGCGAAGGTGAAAGAGGATTGGATGGTAATCCTTCCGACACACTTTTATTTTTAATCTCACGCGAATGATGCATTTAGCGCTTTGTTTGTCATTTACACTACTCGCACTGGAGCTCTATTTGGAGCAAGATACTGTTAATCGTCTATTCTGGGCTCAGACGGTACGTAGCAATTCATTGCCAAAGCAGTGTTTTTGGATTAAGATCCGTAGCGGCGTAAATTAGCGTACCCTTATACTGTTCAATTGAGCACAATCACGAATATCTCTCTTGCTCTGGAGGATATATGGTTCTGAGAAAGTGGTTTTACAATCATCCATGAAAATGCGCTATTTGTCTGATTCATAGGTAAGATATTTAGTAATCTAAGTACGTAGATATGAATATACAAAAGACCACAGTAGTATGTTTCTGTACATTCGGATTCACTAAAATCAATTTATCTATATGTAACTTCTATTTTTGCGATTAGTAACATTATACTCATTGTCAGTATGCGAAGGCATTACTTCGTGGAAGGAATAATGGAAACCCTAACTTTACTCTCATTTTCCTCCCATTTTTACTCGTGTGTGTATTCATGAATTGAAAAGGCATCGTTGCCTGATAACGCTAGCTCGCTAGAGAAATATACCAAAATAAATTCAGCTGTGAAATTTTCGGGAGGTTTTATTTCCATTATTAGTAAATTTCATTTTTTCCTCTCAGCCTATCAGATCGGCTTTATGGATACCCTAACTTTACTCTCATTTTCCTCCCATTTTTACTCGTGTGTGTATTCATGAATTGAAAAGGCATCGTTGCCTGATAACGCTAGCTCGCTAGANCATTAAACTCAGTATGCGAAGGCATTACTTCGTGGAAGGAATAATGGGAACCCTAACCTTCCTCTCATTTTCCTCCCATTTTTACTTCATGAATTGAAAAAGCATCGTTGCCTGATAACGCTAGCGAAATATACCAAAATAAATTCAGCTGTGAAAATTTTCGGGAAGTTTTATTTCCATTATTAGTAACATTCATTTTTTCCTCTCAGCCTATCAGATCGGCTTTATGGATACGTTTCTTGATCGATGGATATTTAATTACAACGTTTAAATTCCAGCATTTCTGAGCATATCCGCTTGCTAAGACTCGACATCAGATTCGAAAACCTTAAGTTGCGGTAATATTCTTATCTGCTCCGTTCAGATTCTATCTACAGGCCAATATTTTATGTTTGGCCCACCCTTAGTACTATTACAAACACGAGGCGGCGTTAGGAAAAGAAATTTATACCCAATCTGACAAACTAACTGTATTCATGTTTCCTAGCCATTAAAGTCGGCGCTTACCTTCCTCTTGATATATTTCCGATGACGTTTCGGAGATTTCTCTCTCTCTCTCTCTCTCGGAGGAAGGAGAAATCGTATTTTAATAAACAATTATTTCCCCATTTCCCAGTCTCTTATCTCGGTTTAACTTAGTTTCCCCTTTCCGAAATGCGCTCTGATGTTTTACTTCTCACGCCTCTCCCGCCTCTTAACCCTGTATCATTCCTCACTGTGCCCGCATTCATGTTTCTTCCTCCGCCTTACCCTTTACTTTTACCCCCTTTATCACACTTTTCCATTCCCTTTCCCGTACCCATCACTCTTCCCAATTGCTAGCGAGGCGTTCGCTGGAGATTTGATCGCGAGGGCCGATAGCTTCAGTGACGCAACCCCTCCCTCGCCGACACACTGGCTGAGGTCACGCGAGGGTTTGTTGCGGGTGCCGGAGGGGTGGCGTCGACCCGAGATGTCACGGAAACTCCTAAGTTTCCCTTCCCCTCCTTAATCTCTTCTCCTACATAATCCCTTACCAATTTCCTTCCAATCCTCTTTTTCCCTCGCAGAATGAGACTTAATCCTTTGTACTGCAGATCTCTTAAGGCCCTTCCGACAAACATTAACATGGTAATTCCCCGCCCGGGGCACGAACTCGCGATGTCTTCCTCTTCGCAACTAATGGAAAATCCCTTTGGCGGTTTCTCTTTTTGTTCCGAAAGACATGCGATTTGATTTCCGTAGCGTTAGCGTCTTCTTTAAGGGAACATTTCAATTTTGTTTCTTCTCCGATCCGTCTTGTTCCATAGTTAAGTTTTTCTAAACTGGTTCTCAGGGTATCAATTAACCCCTCTTTTTCCGCAAAGTCTGCATTGCATTTATTTTTCTGGTAAATCGTAATCTGTTGTGGAATCTGCCTCGAAAAATAACTGTGTGCGCGCCTACCAAATAAAGTTAAGAAATTCGTTGCGGTTTAAAGTTATGACATAGGATAAACCTCGCCACCCTTAACTCATACCATCACGATCCGCCTACTTTAATTATTACGTTTATTTTGAAAATAGTAAATAAATCGATCATATGGGAGCTAATATCATTTGATAATTTATTGCTTGTAATTTTTTTTTGTTCTCGGATGTTTTCTTTGAAAAATATCTTACAACCGTCTTTGCCTGAGTTGATGATACCTCAGTAGGCTTAAACAAAGATACAAAAGAACTGCATCGGACATGTCTTGTATATATTCGGGCATGTCTTTCGAAAGAGTTGCGAAAGTATTGGCGATCGAGGTTGATGGTTTCGGCCTTTACTTGGTGGTATGCCATAACAGAATGAAATCAGAGGGTAGAACTAACCTGATGATGTTGCTAAGCAATAAAACCTAGGTCGTGAGTGTATGTATTTATTGTGGTATTGTATACATTAATGTGTTAGTTCTACCATCTTATTTCATAGGTGATTGAATTTGTTTGTCTCTTTGATACTGAAATGATGGCAAAAATGATATTCTTCCAAAGATTACATAAAGGATTCATAATTTTGAAAAATTGAAGTCTGACCCGTTTGTAATCAGGGCTGTCCTAAAAGAAAATCCCCAGTGAGTTGGTGAGGCATGCGGTGGTTCGCCTAGCCTGAATTCTCAGCTCAAAATTTACATTCAGGAATTTTGAGGATAGAAAATGTAATGTTTATGTGTTTAGGTGGCAAAGTACATTTTGATTCTCAGTTAAATTCATTTTCTTGTTGCGTGTAACGTGGTTCGCTCTTTCAGCGACCCGCGCATTCATCTATAATGCAGCTTTAATATTAGCCTCGTTGTTGTGGAAAAAACTACAGGCGTTTGATCATTTGAATGCCCGTCAGCGAGATCTTTTTAAAATGGCTTGTTTTTGAAAATGGTGTAACAGTGTTCGACGAATGAATGGTTAATTTAGCTTGGTAGTTCATTATACATATTGAAATCAATATTTATAGGATAACAAATCGGGATGATGAACTACGTTGGCGGCGGTTGGAAGTGGAGATCGCAGATGCCTCACCCTTAAAACCCTGGGAAAACAAACAGGTCACAAACTAGTAGTAAAAGATTTTGGTGCCTCCTCTCTCTCGTCTGTTTCAATTGAGCATTCAGTTGGAAGATCCTGGAAACCTTCTATCCTATGTTTATTTGGAATTTTCGATTAGTTGGATCGTGTTGTCGTTAATTTTTACGTGATTAATGACGAATAAATGACATCGAAACCATTAATATTAAGCTATTTTTACCTTGAATTGCTTAATTGATAAAGGAATGTTGAATTTGCATTTATTGAGTCAACTTACGTACTCCATCGAATTAATTTTATTATTTCTGTTATTATCGTTGCATTGAGAGGTGGTATATCTCCTAGAAAGAGGCAGATGTTTCAGAATTTAGAATGCAACGATTCTTTAAGTTTTGATACTGAGTAGATACATCGCTATTATTCAATTGAACCATCTGCTTAGAAATGTTTTCATTGCCGTCATGGTTTATGAAAAATTTGACACTTGAGAAAATTTTAATTTAAGATTGCATGTGAATAGCAATTGTATAAAGGACGTCCAGGAAGCACGTTGAGCATACATTTCTGCGAAGATTCGTCTTTTGGCGTGGAATATTTTTTAATATGAAAATAGCGTTCAGTTTTGTTCATTGATCGTTTAGATACTTTAGAATGTTTAAATCGGCAGTTATATGGGGTTCGCTGTCTTGATTTTCCCGGCGTTTCTTTTTACAAAATTACGTATTAAAATGCCAATACCAAAAAGAAACCAATCTTACAGTTATCTGCACCATCATACTACTAAATTTCTTGTGATGTAAACCCAATTTTAACACGGATTTTAACTGTTCTAACGATAAGGTAATGTAAGGAAATTCAGAATAGTACGAAGAAGATCTGTTTGTCAAAGTCTGATGCTTTATTTAATTTAAAAACATGGTCAATGTCCAATTGTAGAGTAGACCTCTTTAGTTAATTATCCAAAGAAAAATTCTTTTTGGACATGTACCATTTCTGTCTAGTTTATGTCTTCTTCGATGTTATCTATCGGAAATGTTGACCCTTTTCCTCGTGTATTCTGTTTTGATCCTCGCAAATTCCCGACACTCTGCTTTTGCCGTCTGAGCATCTGAAATAGCTCCTGATTAAACGTAGAAAACAAGCTGTAAATTTGCAATTTAATTCTCACCAAGTCCCAGGTGTACTATAGATTTTCTATCCTCTCTTTAGAACGAGAGGAAGTAACTCTTCATTAGCAACGGTCGTTCGCGTATTAAGGATTATTATCTCCCTAATTTCGGGCCCCATGAATTACGAATATCCTCTGCCGTTTCCTCTCTCGCGAGATCTTTCTTCCGCACGATACGGACATTCCGAAATTTTAATTTTAATTTAGTGCGGGCGGCAGATGCAGCATATCCTCCTTTCTGCTGTCATTATCGCCGTTCTCCCAAAGTTCTTAGCACTTTATTTAAAAAAGGTTGGTTCCGCCATTTATCTTGGCTCCGAGGAAATAACCCACGTACGAGATTGGTCCATTTGTGTTCAAAAATATACAAAGACGAGAGTTAACTAGCTACTTTGCGCTTTAATATCTGGTAGCTGCTTTGATCACTCCATTCTGCAGGGTAAGGTCGTTTCATTAAAGGAATAGTAGTGCGATGGAGGTCGTATAATTCTTAGTTAATGGTAGTTATCCCTGTCATATTTTCGCTCCGTGAACAAAAGTCGGTCTTTCCTTGCCGAAATTTCATTTTGTCCCACTTAAAGAAGCGTCCTAAAAGCTTTACAATATCGCAAGATTTTGTATAATGATTCCGTATTTAGTTTTAAATAGGGTTTTAAATTAACTTATCATTTTTAGTGAATAAATTTTCTTCTTTATCATAAACGGGTGTATCTTTAGTAATTAACAGGGTGCAATAAATATGAAATTCACTTTGTGAGAACAGATAACCAAACCTGTATTCTTTAGTAGTAATTATCCCGTATTAATTTGCCATCTGCAGGGTTCGATCCTGCTACCGTGGTAAGGAATGCTTTATTTTTAACATCAAAAAGGTATAACATGTCGATATGAAACATTTAGAGGCTAATTAATGTGTCGAGTATTTTACATATTTAACCTATGAAGTTATGATCTATGAAACGAATTATCCTTTAAGTAGCGGAACAATGTAGGTGCGAGTTATTCTTTCCATTGAAGGTATGAAATTTTCATTACATCTTTAGTATTTCAGAACGATGGCAGGGATAGTTTCACCACGCTGTTTTATGTGTAAGCTTGTAATGATTAAATGATAACTAGTCTTGCAAGGGTGGCGACATGTTTCATTGGCGATCAAGGCAATGTGTATAGTTAAGAGTGCTGGCACAAAAGAATTATTTCTTGACTATGAAATCGTCCAAACCTTGCTCAAGTATTACTGTTATAAATTTCTACTGTTTTTCTTTATTTGATTATCATTTATTTACGTAAAATCGTTCCAAAGTTAGCTGTTTTATGTGTAAATCAAGGAACCTTTCACCTTTGTCTCTCCCGATTTCATATGTGCAGCGCTTTGCGTCGGGGAGGAATTGAAAGCCCACCTTTACTTCCTGCGATGTCGATTTCTAGCTGCGTTTAGAGTTAATTACATGCTAAAATGGAATCTCTTGAGCCGAAAGTCGTACGTCACCCAAAGTCTCCCTTTGTCGCAAAAGTGCACCGCGATACGTCGGCGGAATCGTGTTAAATCCCGCTGCATATGTTTCACAATTACACTTTTGCTTTGCCGAGCATTATCGGAGAGAACAGCACACAGCTCACGAGAAAGACGCGGTCCTCATAACGGACAGGATTAACGCTCATCCATTGTTTTCAGTTCTTTATCACTTCCTGGACGCGTAATTTTTGCTTTTCCCCGCATCGCTCGCACGGTTTAATTCCTCGCGCCGCTTTTCTACGGTGGCTCTACAAAAGATGGCGAAAAAGGAGCAACCGCGGCGGAAGAGCGTACTCGCGTAATTACTAGGACTCGCTTTGCTCAGTAATCCAACCAGGGACGGACCCAATTGTCGCGAAAGGGACGTCGCATGAATCACTCACTCCGGATTTTTCCCCCTTAATTTCGGACAGCTCTCGTATCCATCCCGCCCATTATGCGGGGTTCGTCCCAGGACGTCGACAAGTGCAGATTCGAAACATGCTCCTTGATTATGTTCTTTTGTCATGCTTTCGCGAGGGCGAGGATGTCCGAAAACGCAGCTTTTATAGGGTTTTCATTTTAATTCCTCCCCCTCGTGTTTTGGAAGGGAAATAAAACGAAACAGCGGGAGTTGCGGGTGGGATTACAAGATCGCCGGACCTTTTTATTTTTCCGCCGAAAGAATGAGAAGATACGTTCCCCGGGAGGCAAGATTAGCAAGCCCTTGTTTTCTGGCCAATGTTATTCTTTCGCTTGGTTCTTTCTATTATTCTCTCCTCTGCTTTGCTGCGACCTTAGGTCCTCGAGGAAAGGGCAGAAAGAGTTTAATAAAAGGAGGAACGGAAGAGGAAAGGGAGAGAGCATAATTGAGAGGAAGTTGCCATTATGGATGAGGAAAGAAAAGGGAAGATGGGGTGTGGGCGGGGGAACTGAGAAGTGGAGTGGTCGCTTAATCACTCTTGAATGGAGAGAAGGAGGCTTAATAAGAGAGGACGAAAGGATAGGGTCCAGAGAAGAGGCGTATGTTAAAGTATATTTTATTAACGAACCGATGTTAACTGAGCGAGCGTTTCGTGGAGGTATTCTGCGGAACCGCCTTCCTTCAAAGTGATAACGTTTTTCAGAATGAAAAGTAACTCACTCTCTCTTTGTGATTCAGCGACGAAGAAGTATTTAAATGAGGTATTTGGGTCTTCGAACTTATCAAGAATGATTCCGGAGGTTTTGAACTCGATTTCGATTGATCCTCGATCGAGAAACCCTCCATGGACATATCCAGGTTATGCCCATGGCGGTAGTACTCGAAGATAATTGAATCTTAATCATAAATTTTCGCAATGAATTGAAAAGTAATGTGCGGTGGTATACGAAATCGGTTGAATCCTGATTATTAATTGCGCACGATAAGAGTTTCTTAAGTTTATGAAATTAATTAGATTAAGTTTTATAACATCGTCCTGGTTTTAGCTGTTTCAGAAATTTGCAAGTCCCGGTTTCTCGTCACCACAATATGGTAACTCTTTATATGAGCATCTTACATGAAATGCAGTTTTCAGTTACGTAACACTTCTTTAGCGGACAAAGACAATTCGCTCATTTTTCGGCCGAAATGAAATTTCCCATTGGGTACCAAAACGTAAAACACACAGTGCTAAAATTGACTCATTCTCCCAGTAGAGAGCGTGATTCAACAGCTAGTACTCGGTCATGTTTGATTTCCCTTGTTTTCGAGACCTTCGTTGCCCAATCTTCATCCGTTAACCGAGTTCGAGAAATCATCGTTTTCGATAAATTCGTCAACATTCGTCGGCTATTATTATTTATATATTATTGGCTATTATAATCATTCGTCGGCTGATGTATCTCTTCTTCTATTTTAGTTTGAACACATCTGTTTCACTCCTGCGGTGAATTTTAATTAAGGGTAATTCTCTAGAGCCTCTTTGGGAATCGAACCTTGGTCTCTTTATTACAAGAGTGGCTCAAACTTTGCGTCATCTTTTATGCAAAGTCATCCTTGTGACGCTTGAGCCTACGGCGTCAAGAGCCTAATTATAGCGAAGATTTGGAGTGTCTTATCGCTTCGGCTTATCCTAACTTAAAGAAAGAAAGGGATCAATTGACTAGAATCTCTTCAAATTTGGGCGTGGCGTAGATTATGGAAAGTAAGTGGGTAGAAAAGCAAATGAACCGTGAAATATGGGAGTTGAGGAAAGAATATCGATGGAAAAAATGGAGAGGAAGAAGATGGGCGGGAGAGGGGAAGATTGCTTTTGGATGTAATAGAGGGGATTATGTGAGGGAGAGATAAAGGAGGAGGAAACGATTTTCAGGTAAAATTAAAGAAGGGGAAAGTGAAAGTGATGGCATTAGTAAGCCTGTGAGGGAAAAATGAGCACCTTCTTCGCTGTGAAAGAAAAGCTACGACGAAAGGCAATCTCAGTAGCTCTGTTTCCGTGAAAATCCTCGATTATGCCTAATTAAGCTAATGAATTATTCAAGGAATTGTGCTTTATCTTTCTCTATGAAATCTAGAGCATCTTCCGATGTTAATTTGGGAAGAAGTTCCTGTCGAGGAAGCTATGTATATGGTCTGCACAACATTTGGCTCGTAACATTTTTTTAATTTTAAATTTTT